>JBBPTB010000787.1:0-14035 GCA_038093875.1 Boletus tylopilopsis
CCATCGCTGCGGTCAGGAAGGCGTCCGTGTCTTCGAGTTGATCGTGCTTCCATGAATCAAGCGCAGCGTGGTCGATAACCATGTCAGGTTCCTGGAGCGCAGGGTGTATATGAGACAAGGGGAATGAAACCTACATGGAAAGTCCATCGGAAAAAGTAAGTTACTGAAATACGCCATATTTCAATAGGCTACGATACTCACAATTATCTGAGACAGGCTTTTAATGGTGATTTTCTCATCCTTTCCACCAACTACGAGAAACCGGTCGTCGGGTGAGAATGCAATGGAATGTATGCCTTGACTGTGTTGGATGAGCCCAAGCTGAATATGCGTTGACGTGTCCCAAAATGATACGGTATGCTCGGTTGAGGATGCGATAAATCGACCATGCTTTGGCAGAGCGATCCACGACTCATACTTGATCTCGGGGACTGGCCATTCCATGATCGCCATCCCGGTGGTTGAGTCGAATCTCTTGATAGTACTCTTGGATACGACAAATAGGTGATCGTCGGACCAGACAAGACCGTTATTGTAGATTGGGGTCACTGCTACTTGAATCTCGACAAGCAAATGTCCGTTGGTGCTGTCCCAGACTTGAACAGCCTGAGACTGGAAATTGGCAGTCGCAATGCGATCTCCGTGTGGCGAGTACTTGGCTGCTCGTCCATCACCCTCGCAGAGTCTTTGTAGCTGTTCACCAGTTGCGACGTCCCAAATAATCGTCGGTCCGCTGCCAGATGACGAGACAAGCCTCGTCGAGTCGGGCGAGAAATCGACTGCGTGAATGGGGGAAAAGTTGTCCCTGTGCTTCAGGTTTTGTTCGTACGTTGTCGCGTTCCACACGAGGACATTGCCATAGCCCGTCCCGGCTGCGATCCATTGACCGTTTCTCGACGCAGCAAGGCAGAATACATGACGCGCTTTCATTCTTGATACTTGTTTGCCATCTTCCAGTCGCCACACCCCAATTCCATTTTCATCCCCGCTCATGACATACTCGCCATTCGCTGAGAATGCCACCGCATACAACGCACTGCCGACGTCAATGTCGATAGGCGTTGGACTCTCTTACCGAATGGTCAGCATGGTGGCGCTCTATCTTCCAAACACGCACCAGTCATTGTTGGCGATGGGGGGAGGAGTGATGGCAGGCTATGATCGGGTGGTGGTTTGTAAAATTGTTATCCTCTAACAATCCACCGATATAGATCAGCACCCACGATTGCGTCCGAGTCCGTGACTCATCTTTCTTCGAACTCTATTAGCACATCAGCACAAACGACCACCAACGTGTCCGAGGCCAATCTCTCAACATTCCAACATCTTCCTCGTACACGCGCAAGACCTGTGATAAAATGGAAGCATGCAATGTGGAGACATATAGGCAACATGGCGCGTGCGGGCTCCTCACGCCTCGTAGGTTTCTCCGTCCGGCATGCCCTCGGCGGCGAGATGAGAACATTTATGCCCTCCACACAGGTCAATAACCACCTTCAGCACTGTCGCCTATAGACTCGTTGATGTGGGTCAAAAAGTCCAATGTGTTTCTCGCAGACATCCCGCTCAACTGGATCGATGGTCACCAAGGCAAGTCTCTGTCCTCCGCTTACCTTGAAACGTGTTGATCTGCGTGAACGACGTACTGCAATATACCTACATATGTGCGCTGAAAGCAGCTCTTCAACCTCAAGGGACATCGCGCCGTGCTGATATCGAGAGGCATGGTAAACGGATGTGACACACTCCATTTCTGCGTAAGTGCTCTGTCCAGAGTAGATATCCTCAACGATATTCTCTGTTTCCCCTTTATTGTTCCGCAACGCCCAGAACATGTGTAGACAGTACGGATACAGACTGAAATTGCGAATTGCAAAGATTCATGAGGCCATAATCAGGGAGAATGGATGAGAGAGGTGAGTGTCGTGCGAGTGTCTCGACTCAGGCACTGGAGGAGATGCAGCAGGAGAGAAGGGGTGAAGACCTACATAACCAGATAGCCTAAAAACATATGTAGGTAAACGAATGAACGGTGTAGCATCGCCAAAATATAGGTATCGTGTGACTAGATGATATCGTCAGAGCACGTCAAGCATCTGAACGCTCCCTATCAACACGTTCAACGGCGTGTCGTCCTGCACCCGGACAGTGATAAGGCTCTCCGATGTGACCCGCCTATATTCTGCCACGTTTTGACGCGTCGGTGTGAGTAACAGTGCACCAAACGGTTGTCTCAAGCGAGCAACAACCCGCAGGGCTTCCGTTCGCTTATCCACAAGAGATCCTCGCGAAGGCGACAGGAGCGACATCGTGTCTCCGGGTCGTTTTCCAAATCCAAATTGGGAAGCTAGCCATTCCATTCGTGATTGACCGATAGCTAAATTAATACGACCAGGGAACGGAAGCGGCAGCGGCTCGTCTATCGGTGAAGAATGACCCTCTGTTTTCTCCTCCGATGTCGTCTCAACGACACTTCCTACAAGGTGTTGATGGAGAAGAAAGTCAATCCATGGGTGGACAAGAGTGAGAGTATCCAATCGAAAGAGATCTTCAGTGGACCTGATCTCAACCGTTCCAAGGCATTCCGTATCCGCGTGAAATATACACCCCGATCCGCTTTGAGTTGCTGACACAAGTCCAAGTTTGAAGGCAAGACACGGAAGTTTCATTCGCTATCCTGCAAACAACGGTACAGGGAGCTCATGAAGTCGGTCATGCAGCTTCATAGCTAGGGTGGGGTTGGGTGGAGAAGATCGTATTCGGGCTATGATTGCATCCATCTCGGTACTTGGTGTGGCAGAGGGAATGTGCGACGTGGGTAACTCCTTAAACTAGACCTTGGCCGGAAGACAGCTATTAAAGCCCCCAGATTTTCCTGTCCAAGCCAGGATGCTTGTATCTCCAGAACTCGTCAGTAGCTGGGCCAACAGTCGACCAAGCGCCTGGTCCCCCTCGCCATATACGACCGGCAAGGACGAAGAGAATATTCCGAGTAACGAGTATGCTGCGTCCTCCTCGGGGGTCGTCTGCCGTGTCGAAGCTAGACCCAGCTTCGTCCGTATATTGTCTAGACCGGGACGGAGTGCTGTTAGGGCTTGAACCGAGACGCCTGGTGCTTCCTCCATTTCTGAGATAATCTCCGGTGATTCCTTGTAATTAGGAACATCGATATCCCTGTAGAGCGTCCAGTCATCATTGTAAAACCGAACTACGTTTGAGGCATGGTACTCCTGGTATGTCCACGCACGCGAGTTCCAGATACTCTTGATGAGATCACCGCGTCGTGAAGGTGAACGAATGCCGCGTAGCAAAACGAGAGTCAAGGCAGAATTCCGGTACCATTTGAACATGGAAACCAGCGTCTCTTGAAAGACGAAGTGATCCATCTTGTTGATACTGTTGAATATCAACATCGATAACCATTTTCCTTCTTTATTTCTTGTTATCTCGTACTTCCTTATTCACCTCGTCACCGCCGTGACGCTACCTACTTCCTCGCACGTGACAGTTCATATATCTTCCAGACGCTCTTCTCCGCTCACCTCAGTTCGTCTCCCGCGAGACTGCTGAGCTTAGTCTGTCCTAGTCCCTACAGATACAACAGGTATCGCTCCAGGCCCAGTCCAAACCCGCATCCCGCACCATTTTGCCATTTTGCAGAACATCTTGAGTTTGAATGGGTAAGGGATTCGTCGAGATCGTACACCACAATGCGGACAACCTGGTCGAACAATGGCTCATTTGCTTCCCACTTGTGTGAGAACATAGCGATAATACTGCGTACTTCGCACATGATGCCGGCGTGATCAATGATTGTTATTGTGGAAGAGACCAATTTGTGGAAGGCAGGATGCGATTCGAAGGCAGCAGCTTGTTCGGATTTATCGAGAAGCCAGCCAGAGTTGGTATTGATGAGGACGCGCGGTGAGTCACGAATAGCATCTTGAACTGCCCTTCGGATTGGCTCACTCGTGTCCCCTGGGGTCACGTATTGATGATCGTGCTCTGTAAAGCATGTCAATGCGTGACCTTGCCTATGATGTCGATAATCTCACCAAGGATTTCTGGTTCGGAGGACACGGATATCTGCGAAAGCATGACCTCAAACGCGCTTATCGCATTTTCATAATCGCCTCCCTTGTGTAATGCAGCATGCTTCCTCCCGAAACCCCATGGAGAGAAGGGATCAAGTTCGATTACCTGGTGATCTTATTAATGACAGTTAACTACCGTGAAATAAACGGGCATACCTTGTTTGCGTCATCCAACGCTGCCTCCCACGAACCGACAGATAAGCATGCCTTGCTGCGCTTTATGAAGAGATCTTGTGGGGTAGTGGGGCCAAGAGCCAGCGCCGCAGAATCAAGAGAGATTGCATCATGATTTCCTCCGTTACACATTGCAACATCACCAAGGTTCTCTAGCTTCTCCGGGCACCTATGCCTGAAAGCTATCAAACATCAGTCGCACCGACGACAATCCCTCTCGTTTTATGAGCCAACTCACCAAGTGCCCATGCGCTCTGTTCATGATGCGTCATTATCTCTTCTCCCAAGTCGTCTCTCACTTTCAGATAACACTCGCTAGCGTTCGTTATGCGATCAAGTGTCTCCAAACGTTCACACGAGGCACGGTAGACTGTAAGTTTCGGCACCGCGAGCTGGCAATGCAGAGTATGAGGGACAAGAGGAGTCCAAGGATTAACTAGGGTACTCACATCGGTAGCGGACCCCAGGACATCGTTCCATGGACGGGTCACCAAAGACGCGCTTGCCCACTCCCTCACAGGTCGTACGGCAGACCGTTGGTTGAAGGTTGTTGTCTGTGTATGAGTGTCACCATCATTTTTGAGAGAAGAGAGGAATTGGTGGATGAAATCTGCGGGAATTTGTGAACACACACAAACAAATAGTAAACACCTCAATCCATCGCCAAATTTGGCGAAGTTGGTCCCACCGATGTACGCGTCTTTCCCGAGAGTATGAATCATTTGAAGAAGATATTCTTCCGCATCGCTGATGCAGCCCGCTGCATACAGGGCCTTGCAAAGGTGCTGTCGAATTGTTAAGGATGCCTTATGTCGAGATTATCAAAAACGTGTACGATATTTCTCACGGCGAATGTACACCACCATCCAAGGAATTTTCGACCGTCTTCAATGAACTGAAATCATGTCGATCTTTGCTTTCTACATTCATGAAGACATGCCCCTTATCCTCGCGTTACCTATCACATGTGTTGAGCTCGTCAGTAGCGATAAAGTCGTACAAGTACAGGAGACCCGCGGAGTTGCGGAAAGCTCAGGTGGTGCGTCTCTTGCTTTGGGTTCACTGTGAGGTCCCAGATTCAGATTCTGTTTCTTTAGCCAATTCACTGGATAAGATCGAAACATCTTCATAAGCATCAGTCTGTGAGTAACAACGCATTCAGATTAAGTGACACGCCGATGTTTATGCAGTTGTTCTGTCTCCTTACATTCTTGACATACAGAGTAAGCGCACTCCTACGCAAGCTTGTCCTGTGTCCTATGCTCATTTAGATGCACATCTACCGTCGGTTTCCCGCATGACGAGCGCAATCCGAGCTCTCGTGGTACCCCAGCCATTACCATCTGACGTTCGCTTTTGGGACACGGTGGAGAAGTCCGAAAAGAAATTCACGGATTACGTTCACTACCTGCTTGAAGCCGCTAGCAAGTACTTCAAGTCGAGCACATTCACCGACGTCACGTCTGCAATGAACTGCATTGTCGACGCCACCGCTGCTTTTCGCGATGGCATCAAAGATACTGTGGAAGCACGCGACATTACCTTTGCTACACTCACTGAGGAGCTTGAAAAGATGTTTATGGCGATAGTGGAGAATTTGAAGCAAATCCCTATTCCAGAAAAGGCGCCCGGTCGTGCAGAAAGAGCAGAAATGGTTGACAAGATACTGGATGATACTACGCGGGCACTCATACAGCTAGCTGCGCGTTACGGAATTCAGGAAGAGGTTGTTACGACCTACCTGAACGCGTTGAAACCACAAGTACAGAAACTGATTGTCGCAGTCGGTAAGTTGCACTTTCATTGCTTCTGTCTGCCACCGCTAACCCGTTGGGTAGGTGATATCAACGAGCAACATCCCCAACTTCTTTCTCTCCTCATATTCAGCGTTGCCGTCTTGCTCATTCCAGAATCATGGATCCTTCGTCCTTTCCTAAGCATGTTTGGCTTCGGACCTGCTGGACCTGTTCAAGGTGATTTGAACGCTGCAAGTTACACATTCAGAACTCAGCTATGCTAGGTTCGATTGCCGCTTGGTTGCAAAGTCGTTTTTGGGGTGCTGCGGTCGCATCTGGTAGTTGGTTTGCCTGGCTCCAGGCAGCCGGAATGGGAGTTTCTTTTGGATGGACTTTCCTCATCATCAAACTCCCCCTGTGGATTTTCGGTATATTGGTGTTGATACGGCTTCCCTGTCTCATCAAGCGTGGTTAAACCGATCACATTTATGTTTGTTGATTGTTCCCCGCCACTAATTTGGTGATCTGGCTGCTCAGTGAGGTGCCCTCAGAGTATGTTGAGTATTGATGCTGTGCATGCACGCACTTTCCTTTGAAGAGATGAATGATGTACTCTGCCATGTTTTGGCTGCTAGCACGCGTCGTCCATATGATACCAAGGGCACAACTTGAACCAGCTTTTATACCCGGTGCTTCGTTCGCGAAGAAATCTATACTCACAAACGTAGAACAAAGAGGGCGTCGTACTCGTTGTGTATTGACTGACTCGGATGTCGAAATGGTTGAACCGCAAAGGAATATACGTTCGTCGTCCAACAAATACTGTAGTTACAAAACGTCGAGCAAGCGTACATTGTTCAAAATCTCAGTCAGAGACACCTCGTCCTGGAACTGCACCGTGATCAACGCGTCCGCCGCAACTCGCTTATAGTCCACCGCACCACGGCGTCGATGTATCGAGACCGCCGAAAGAAACAGCGCACCAAACGGTTGTCTGAGACGCGCGACCAGCCGTCGTGCGCCTGTCTCTCTGTCCACCGGTTCTACCTCAACGAAACGGGACGACGGCGATTCGAGAACAGGGGAATGAGCGTCATCGGCCTCTTCTTCGTCTGTGTCTTGATCAGAGAGCTCTCCGTCATCAGGGGTTGACACGGCATCGTCCCTCGCAGATGCTGCACCAAGCACGTCATCGTGATCCAGGAGTGAATCCAACCATGGGTGAACGAGATAAAGAAACTTGATTCTGGAGAGGTCCTCGCTCGTCCTGACTTCCACCATCCCAAACGCAACGGTGTCGGCGCGATAAAGGTGACTCGAACCTACTCGGTATGTCGAAAAAGCAGGGAGTTTGAAGGCGATACAAGGAAGTGACATCCGACTCTCTGCGAACCGGGGAGTGAGGAGGTCGTTGAGATGGTCATATAACCTCAAGGCCGAATCGAGGTCAAATGAGGGAGTACAGAGCGCAGAGGTGATACGCTCCATCTCGGAGTCAGGAATAGATGGAGGGAGGTGTGATGTTGCCGGTCCATTGAATACGTTGATACGAGCAGGGAGGCAACTGTTAAAGGGACTAGATTCCCCGGTCCATGCGAGGCTACTCGCATCTCCGGACCTCGTCATAAGATTTGCCAATAAGCGTCCTAAGGACCCCTCTCCTTCTCCGTAAATGACGGGTATGCCAATTGCAGAGAAAATGCCAAGCAACGAGTAGGCAGCATCCTCCACCACTGTTGTCTCCCGCACAGAAGCTATACGCAGCTTCTCCCGGATGCTGCTTAACCCAGGACACAGAGCCATTAACTGTTGTGCAGAGACCCCAGTAGCTTGCTCCATCTCCGAGATGATTTCCGGCGACTCCTTGTGGTTCGGAACATCAAGATCTCTGTAAAGAGTCCACTCTTCTGTGTAGAAGCGAACGACCTTGGCTGCGATATACTCTTGAAGAGTCCAGCCACGAGTGTTCCATGTGCTCGCTGCAAGAGCCCCGCGCGGCGACGACGGGCAAACGCCACGGAGGAATACGATCACCATTTCGGAACTCCTGTACCACTTGAACATCGCGACTAGAGCCTCTTGAAGTATGAAATGATCGGTTTTATCGATACAACATGTATCGCTCCAAGCCCAATGGAATCCGGCATCCCGGACAATCTTGCAAAACGTCTGTAACTTGTCATGTGTCGGAGACTTTTCCAAATCATACACCGCTATGCGCAGCACCAGTTTGAACAATGGTTCGTTGTCTTCCCATCTGTGTGACAGCATCACATAACGGAAGTACTTTCGGACTTCACGTTTGATCCAGGGGCGGTCGATGTGAGTTGTCATCGAGGACACAAGCTGGTTGAAAACTGGAAGGGATTCAAAAGCGGATACTTGCTCAACTCTATTATGCAGACGGCCAGTGGCGGTATTGATGAGCACACGTGGCAGATGACGTGTTCTCTGCTGGACAACTTTGCGAATCTCCGCCCGTGTACTTGATGGGTTGATATACTGGTCACCATGCCCTGCCAACATAATGTGAAATGGGATATCTTTACCGCGCGGTAACAACTCACGCTGAATATCTGGGTCACGTGACTGGGCCATCTTGGAGAGCATCGTCTCAAATGCATGAATTGCATTGTCGTACTCTCCACCCTTGTGTAATGCCGAGTGCTTGAGTTCGTATCCCCACGGCGACGACGGATCGAGCGAAATTATCTAAAAATGATACATTGAGTTGATTGCTCTGCGCAGAGAATATGAAGTACCTGGTTTGCATCATCTAGCGCTTGTTTCCATGATCCAGTCGCTAACCATGCTTTGCTTCGCTTTGTTAGAATGACTCGTGGTGAGGAAGTGAAAGACAAGGCAGTGGTGTAGCGAGCGATAGCGGTGTCGAATTGCAGAGCATCCATTGCTGTATCACCGAGAGACTCCAGTTTGTCGGAGGCCCGCCGTTTGAAGTCTAACAGGAATTATTTCTTGAATAGCAGCACTACACAGAACGCGTGGTCGGTCACCAATAACCCATTGACGATGGTTGTTCCATCCTGGTCCATTCTTCAATTCGTCGAGGCACGCCGCTCCATCCCCCATGCGACCTGCGGCAGACAAGGCTTCGCAAAGACGCTGTCTGACCGTGATGTCGAGATCATCAAATTTCCACCCGGAAATCTGGAAAAGACGGAGAGTGCGTCGACACATTACAATATACTCCATAACAACTTACCAGAAGGATCGTAGAAGGGAGAGTTTGGTCTTTTATCTGGCTTCGCGCACGCTCGAACAACTGTATCGCACCCTCGTAATCATTGCTCTCCATCTTGGACTCTCCAATCAGAAGAAGCATATATGCCTTGTGGAACTGTCAGTTAGCCTGTCTTTCGGCGCGAAAGCGAACTGAGCACGTGCCTGAACAGTATAGCATATTGGGTTAAGGGGGACCGATGCAATAATGTCGTCCACGCGGGATATTGCATCGGGACGTTGTCCAGCCATGAATACAATGATGGCCTAAGGGAAATGGACAACTAAGAGGTGGGCGAACGTTAGAGATACGGACCTTGATTAAGAGTAGAAAGGTAACGTAGGATGAATGAAAGTGCTGGAACGCGATGTCGCAGGACCGATAAGCTTCGTCTCGTTCACCCCTGCCGACATGTGCTAGGCTTTTTGCAATGAATCCAATGATGGAGGGTTGAAGCTTGATAGACTTGGCACGAACTAGTCAGCATCGAGGTATGTGAGACCGAAGTAATAAGCACCTCCTGCGCATCTTGGAGCGCCGACTCCCACAGTTGGAGACGAGCCCGTACAAGAGCTCGACTGGCAAGTGCGTGAGAACTCGGACTTTTGGTCGCGGAAATTTCCTTGGTCAACCACTGGTTCGCAGTTTCAAGCTTACCACGCCCCCACGAATGGAGGATAGCGTCATTGATGTCGATGACAGGTTCCTGAAAAGTGGGGTGTAGAGATGATGGAATTGGGGAACTATTCCTGGCGCTGTCTGCCTGGACGACAGGTTGAGGCAAAGTGAGAGGTGGGCGATGTGAGGAGATGCCAACCTATGCGGAAGATGATCGGAGGCGTAATTCAGAATAACACGATACTCACAACGATATGGGGTAGACTTTTGATGCTGATTTTCCCATCCGTTCCACCAATTGCAAGAAACTGGTCGTCGGGAGAGAACGCGATGGAATTTATAGCTCGGGTGTGCTGGATGAGAGCGAGCCGGGCGTGTGTCGACGTGTCCCAAAACGTTATTGTTCGGTCAGTCGAGTATGCGATAAATCGACCATCTTTTGATAGGGCAATGCACGACCAGTGTTTGCTATCGGGGACCGACCATTCTGTGACAGCTGTCCCAGTGGTTGCGTCGTACTCCTTGAATTTGTCGTGGGACACGAGAAAGAGGTGGTCGTTGGACCAAACGAGACCGCCATTGAAAGTTGGGGTTACATTCACTCGAATCTCGACGAGCAAATCGCCATCTTTGCTGTCCCAGATTCGGACGAATCCCTTTTCACAGGCTGTCGCGATGCGATCACCTTGAGGCGAGTACTTGGCTGCGGTCCCAGTTCCCTCGGAGAGTTTCTGTACTTGTTTTCCAGTGCTGACGTCGTAAATATGCGTGGTGCCATCAGACGACGACGAGACAAGTCTTTTTGCGTCGGGCGACAAATCGACTGCACGGATGGCGTAGCCTAGCAGATGCTTGCTGTAATTCGCCAGCAAGATTTCTGGACTTGTTTTCGTGTTCCACACGAAGATCTCGCCCACAGATGTCCCCGCTGCGATCCAATTGCCATCTCTTGACAGGGCAATACAAAAAACACACCGGGTGGTCGGTATTTTAGCCATTTTTTGGCCATCTTTCGCTCGCCATACGCCAACTCCCTTGTCGTCGCCGCTTACGATGCGCTCGCCATTCGATGTGAATGCCACTGCCTGTAACTCGGTGCCAATGTCGATTTCAATCAAATCTTGGTCAATGGTCAGCATGACAGCCTTGCATCTCACGAGCACGCACCGGTCATGTCGCGACAAAACAGAACAAAGGCGTAGTTTGCACGCTGCTCACTCAGGACACTTGTGCCTGTTTCAATATGTGGCGTCCCTTGTTCGACTTCCTAACCGACAACACTCCGCCAGGGCATCAATTTACCAAAAATTCACACGTGGACACTGAAGGAATCGCATACATATCTTGTGCCCTACGAACTATTGGGCAGTGTCACACAGCGACTCAAGTTCGATGATGCAAAACCCAAGCCGAGGTCCTCTCTTTCTCGTCCCATCATTTCAGCTTTTTAAACAGCCTGCGTAGTCCCGCATGAACACAAGGAAGGCAGAAGTGTTTTGAACAACAACCAATCGGTTTACATAACAGGTACCATCATTGATGGAAGGTTGCTGGGGTGTGTGACTTCTATCCTATCTCCTTGTCTCGTCAGCGTCAGCCACGTTTTTGATTGTTTAGTGCTCATCACAGAGGGACTGAGCGATGTAGGCGGATGAAAGTTGCTCACTCGCCAGTACTTCCTCTCGTATATCTAGTTGACATGGCGAATGCGACAGTGTCTTCAGTGCTAGGCACACCAACCAAGCCATTCCATGTGTCGAGCTAAGAATAGCAGGCTCTCCTTCCAAGTGGTCTCCCGTAGACGCTCCCATACTTCCCTTGAAGAAGGCGCTGCAAGCTCTCCTTCCAGGGCGAAGATCACATATTCACAGTGACCTGATTCAAACAGAGTCGTCCAAACCAGACATGCGACGTTGATGACGGACTCTGTAGGTGATCGCAAAGATGCTTCGAAGTGAATTAGTGGAGCGGTACGGACACCCGTTTTGAGGGTCCTGCGTTAAATAACCTGTCCTATTGGAAGCTCGAGCGTGGCGGAAACGAACTCCGCACATGGGTTCTGTTTGACTGAACTCAGCTCCGGTTCCGTTGAATTCGATTCCGCACTTTCTTGGCCTCAGCGAACCCCAATTGGCTACGTCATACCTCTCAGATAACTGGTTGTCCATCCCAATCTTGGTTTATCCATATCAACAATGACGACTAGGGTTCATCTATTTTGATGTATCACAATTTTTTTCCCGTGTCGACGTGGCTCCGCTCGCGGAGACAGTGACATGACGAGGATTTTCCTCTACAGTCAAGTTGCTACTGTAGCGTGGAGCTCTTGGGTGTTGCGTCGATCATTGACGATAGTATCAGCGTCGTGGCATGATTTGCTCTCAACGTGGTCGATAGGGTTTCGGATTGGCGAATTCCGTGAGATCTTCCGCGATGTCGTCTCTCACTGTTTGTCTTGACATCCCTCTAGACAGGATTTTTTATCAGCGAGTTTCATTGGATATGCGTGGCTCCAATGTCACAAATCAATTCACAGAGTTGACTCAGGAGGGTGTTTCAGCAGTCCGCTCTTAATTTTGGACGGCTTCGCGCTAATTGCCGAAATCAACCGCCAATATGGCGTGCTCAACGTGGATGGGACGAAGCCTCAAGTGGTACCGAGTCTATAATGGTCTGCACCATATTTGCAGTGCGTCGTCACCGGCGGGTGAAGAAGAATTCCGCCCAATTCGTCATCGGAATCCGCAGTGTTATCCGTACCACCTCTGGAACGCCTTCGTCCCTCAGACGTGGCCGACTCTGAATGCATCGGTCGGGAATTTATTTGATTCATCCGCCCAGAAATGATTTGCCTCCGGTCCCCATAGTATAAAACCCTCTTAGGTAGACGATCGAAGACAGATTTTCTGTTGTTTCCCTTCCGGCGATTCTCGCTCCCAATGACCCTGTCAACGACCGAAATCGCCAACCCAACCATGTCTCCCAAGCATGGACCGAGGACCATCTCACCATATGTACGTCGCTGATATGCTATCGTGGATGATATTTATTCAGCAACGAAATCTTGAACCTTAGGTGATGGAAAGCTCGAAACCGTTCGTAGTCAGCCACATGTCCACGAAACGTTACGCTTCTCCCCCTCCCAATATTTCAGGGCAGAAGTTGCCACCCCTCCTGCCACCCACCTCGCCCAGGGAACGATCGAAGCAGGCGTCTAGGCCTAGCTCTTTACCGTCTGTCGTTCCCAAGCTGCAGCCACACTGCCGTTCGCCTACCCCGTTGTCGATGTCCGCACGGGACATGACTTCCAGAGTGCAGAAGTCGCGGCCGTCGCCTGTCGTGCCGTCTGTGGACCGATTCAAGAAGGCACCCCAGTCGTTGGACGTTGAGCAGAGGTTGAAGGAAGGCAGGATGACGAGTGGGCACCAGGGATCCATGACTCGGAGGTCTATGCAAGTCACGGCCGCAAACGAGCTCCCATCCAGACGCGGCTTGGTTCCGCGCTCCCACACTTATCGACCCTCTGTCTGCGGTATTCCCAAGGAGAAAAAAGACGATGCGGTCAAGGTTCCCATTACCAGTCCTCGCAATGCAAGAACCCCTCGCAGGAAGTCGTCTTTCGACGCTGGCACGGCCAAGAGAGGAGGTCGGGTCAAGACCACAGATGGCTACGTCAAGAAACCTGCCGCTGTTGGCAACCATGACCGTCGTGCTGCGACATCGCACAAGACTCTGAAGTTGACGCTTCCGCAGCCGATCGCCTATCCCCTCAAGTCGATGCCTGATGTCGCTTGGTCGCCTCCACCATCCCCAAACCTGTCTTCCTTCCCATCGCAGACATGGACGGTCGTTGTCGATGAGAATAATAACAAGGTCAAGACCCCGGTGACGGTCCATGGCGAGAGGACACGTTCCAGAAAGCGCGATGTGCTGAGATCATGTGTCTCGAGTACCCCTAACAGTTCATATGGGCCTTGCAGGTCCTTTTGCACGTCCCCTACCCCGTCGTCGTCCCCGACACTCATCGAAACCCTGACGAGCCCAACCAAGCAGATGAGCAATCCAACAAAGGCACCACATGCCGAAATTTCGCACACGACGTGTGCTGCAACGATCATCTCCCCCTCAGACAACGACAGTCCCACCTGGGTGGCCACACTTGCAAAAATGAT
>JBBPTB010000788.1:0-14015 GCA_038093875.1 Boletus tylopilopsis
TGTGTCCAACCAACTTCGCTTGCCATTTGGTTGTTGACAAGTCTCTCAGAGAATGCTCAAAACTTCAAGGAGCAAGGTGACGCCTACTTCAAGGGAAAGCGTTATCGAGAAGCGATTGGTTTCTATACCCAGAGCCTCGATGCGAAGCCCACGGACTCTGCACTCCAGGTGGCCCTGTATTGCAATCGTGCCGCATGTAACCTTGAGCTGAGTATGTGGAATTTCGCCCGCACGGTGGGTGCTGACTGCCGAGGCAGAAAACTATGGCTCGGTGCTCAAGGACTGCTCGAAAGCACTGAGTATAAATGCCAAGTCATCAAAGGCGTTGTATCGTTCAGCAGTAGCATCGTTAGCTCTGGACCGCCTTGAGGAAGCTCAGGAGTGTTGCGATCGATGTCTTGTGTTCGATCCTCACAATCAAGCAGTGCGGTCGCTTCGATCACGCATAGAGAGTGCAAGAAAAGTAAAGGACCGACAGCGTCAAGAAAACGAGGAGCGCTTGCGCAGGGAAAGGGAAGAGCAGCAGCTCCTCCGGACAGCGTTCAAGGTGAGCAATGTCTGACCCTCACCATTGGCACCGAACCAGGATCCCCAGGAACGACACCTGTACCCAGCCAGCAGTCCAGAGGGGATAATGGATAATCAATATTCTCCTCACTTTGACTCTGACGATCCGACTGGGTCGACGCTCGTCTTGCCAGTCTTCTTTTTGTACCCTCAATATGCCACATCGGATATCATTTCAGATTTCGTGGAAGACACAACTTTCTATGCTCATATTGCTCAGATGTTTCCCCCACAGACACCTGCAGCGGCGTGGGATGAGAAGAAGGAGTACACGGCCAGTAACCTGGTGGTGTATGCCATGACGTGTCGAAGACGGCTACTCAAGGTTGGCAAAAAGATGACACTGCGGGACGTATGCAGGGCAGCAAAGGAGAAGGATGGCGAGCCTACAGATGGACTTGAAATCAAAGACGGGTACTTGACGTTCGCTGTACTACCCAAGGGTAGCGAGGAACAGAGATGGGTGGACGAGTTCAAGCGTACCAGAGAAATGTCCGAGAGGGGTCTATTTTCCTAAATAGGATGATGGATTTGGTCATGTTTGGTTGGATGATTGGACGAAGCCGTTTCGACAAGATTGACCGCGCAAAAGACATCGACAAAGGCGTCAGGCTCGGTGAGTCCGTCTCAGACGCTGCTAGGATCCTGTAGTATCACTGTTCAACGTTGTGGGGTCGCGACATCGAGCAGGAACGCTCGGTTGTTGGTGGATGCACATGGATGCAACAAGATGCTGATTGCAACATAGGCTACCATGTCTGTCAACAACAAGATCCTCCGTACTGCCAACGCTCCTCAAACCTCTCCGGACGAGACAGAAACCAGCGTCGCACAAGCTCTTGTCGACCTTGAAAACAATGTTCCTGAGCTCAAGACTGAGCTCCGTGTCCTACAGATCTCTGCGGCCCGCGAAGTGGACGTCCGCGGTGGCAAGAAAGCCATCGTCGTATTTGTCCCCGTACCACAATTGAAGGCGTTCCGCAAGATTCAGCAACGGTGCGTGAACGGCTAACAGCGGGTGATCCCCAACTTGAATATATACGACAGGCTTACCCGGGAGCTGGAAAAGAAATTCTCGGACAGACATGTTGTGTTCGTCGCTCAGCGCCGGATGCTGAGCAAACCGACACGGAACTCGCGCACCAAGCAAAAGCGACCACGTTCGCGCACACTCACGTCGGTGCACGAAAAGATTTTAGAGGATCTCGTATTCCCAACGGAGATTGTCGGAAAGAGGACGCGTGTGGGCGCGGATGGCTCGAAGCTGTTAAAAGTGTAGGTGGCGTGGCGTATGTCACTGCTTGGTGCTGTGCTGAACGATGTTGTACTTAGGATCCTGGACTCGAAGGACGCGACGTCACTGGAGTACAAGTTGGACTCGTTTTCGTCGGTGTATCGTCGTCTTACGGGCAAGGATGTAGTGTTTGAGTTTCCTGTGGTGAGCCAGGAGTAGTAGCTAGCTAGTTGACCATGTCGTCGAAATTGAACTACCCTTTTATGTCGTCCTCTTGTTACCGGAGCACAGCGCACGTGAGTCTGGTCGCGTCAGTTCCAAGACTGCTGCCGAGCTTGAGCCTGAACACCATTCCTCTCGTCCTCCCCCCTTCCCGCCCTTCGTGGCATTCCCTTCCCCCCTCGTCCCCGCCGGAATGGCCGACTATCTGGCTTGGGACCGCCCTTCTCCGACCAGGTATGAACATGGCGTAGATGCCAAAATAGTCGTCATGGGCAACACAGGTTTGTCTTCTTCGCTTTCACATTGTCCACCTCAAATCCACTCCGATATCTTCGTAGGCGTCGGAAAGACAAGCCTTCTCCATCGGTACACGCAGAACAAGTTTGATCCCAGAAATGTCACGTCTACCACCGGTGCCTTCTTCGTCACCAAGAAGGTCTATGTCGACGGTCTCAAAGTCCGTCTCCAGCTCTGGGATACCGCAGGACAGGAGAGGTTTCGCAGCATGGTCCCCCTCTCCCTTCCTCGTCCAAATCCGTCCTCACCGTCCCCTTAGGCTCCTATGTATTATCGAGGTGCCAACGCTGCCCTCCTTTTGTATGATATAACGAATGCCTCTACTTTTGACGATATACGAGGTTGGCTCGCGGGTGCGTGTTTATATCTCCCTCCCTCCCTCACTTTATCGACTAGCTTTCTATCCAGAATTGAAGAAAAACTGTCCACCAGAGCTTATCATCTACATTGTTGGCTCCAAGGCCGACTTGCATCACCAACGTCAAGTTACATCGGATCTTGCACGTCTCTCTCTGCACAACTGGTTTCCCCCTCCCCGTCCACCATCTCCACCGCCTCCACCGCCTCCCCCACTCTCCACCTTGTCATACATTCGTCCCAGATTCACATCATTCACCAGCATTCGCTCTGCTCCATTGAATTGCACGCCCATTAAAGCATCCCCTCCCCACAGCGCCTCTTACCTTGATCCAGCCATCAGTGATGGGCTTAAACGCTGCAACACTTCCAACGGCTTTCCACGCTCAAAAACGACGGTCAGTCTACACAGATCAAAGACAACCACGGATTCTTCTCGATCAACACAATCTCGACTCGGCTCCAACTTTGGGCGGTACGTCGGAGGGTGGAACGAAACCGCGGAATCAAGCAGTAATAGCTTGGATGAAGACGAAGGAGAGGACGACCAAGAATGGGGCCTTCACCACGGTATGGAACTCTTCGAGGTCTCTGCAAAGGACAATCTCGGTGAGTGCAAAGACGTACCATGTTCCCTTGGCACCCCTAATCGACTCTATTTACATCAGGCATTCAAGCTCTCTTTGACTCTCTTATTGGAGCGATCATCGAGAGAAAGGATGTTATCGAACGGGAGAACGAACTCCGAAAGCGCGACAGTGTCCTTCTGACATCGCCGAGCACGCCCGCATGGGCTGCTCAAGCAGAGGAAGAAGAAGCGCGCGAGAAGGCGCGTTCCTCCTCGGGAGGCTGGAGTTGTTGTTCCTCATGACAATTGCGATTTTCTGTTTGTTTTTGGCATGCTTCCACTATCTACTGCACCACTGCCTCCTTTTCACCCACACCCTTGCTATGTCTTTATGCAGTGCCATTATGGTTCCTAGCTCACTTTGACACAGTGTCACCTTTAACCGGTTCATATTTTCTCTCCTCTTTCTCTCCTTATCCCACTCTGAATTATCTCTTTATACCATATATTCTACGTTAACTAGACACAGATTAACATGTGTTCATAGTCACTTTCAAGTCGGCAATCAATTTTTTCGCCATCTACCACAGTTGTAGAGACTGCCCAGATAGGAAGGCGTATATGAGCCGGTTTGAGCGTGGTGCGATCTCGAGGTCCCTTGTTCCTTAACCGCCATGTCCCTCCTCCCCGTCGACCCTGCGGGGGGTCTGGCAGCAGTTGAGGACAAGACCTGCACCCCGGATCATTGTTTCCATGCCTTTGATGCCTTGTACTGTGCCCTCACAGGCAACGCGCCTGTCCCCCCCTCCTTCCCAGACGAGATGTTGTGCGTCGTCTCGGTACCACATTCCCTGTGTACCAGAGTGCTGATCGCCACCATCTAGTCCCCTCTTCGTCACCTGGAACATCAGGTCTTCTCGTCCAGGACGTGCACCCAAGTTGAGAGGCTGCATAGGCAACTTTGAGCCCATGTCGATACGCGACGGCATCGCTGAATATGCCCTCATAAGTGCCTTCAAGGACTCCCGATTCCGAAAGATTGAAGCAAAGGAGCTCCCTTTGCTCGAATGTGGGTGCGTTCGCCCTCCCTTGCAGCTGCAATATCCCCTCTTGGGGTGTGGGCGGGTAAGCGCGCTTTTTCTCACTCTGCCACGTGTGTTCCCGCAGGATCTCCTTGTTGACCGACTTTGAGACCGCGTCGTCGTATCTTGACTGGACAGTCGGCGTGCATGGGATACACATTAGTTTTCCGAATCCATCTATATACCCGTCTACGGACTCGTCTGCGCCCTCCCCGTTGTCCTCTTCTTCCTTCTTGCCCCGCTTTTTTTCCAGGCAGACTCTTTCTGCAACGTATTTGCCGGACGTCATGGTTGAGCAAGAATGGGACAAGATCGACGCGATAGACAGTGCTATCCGGAAAGCGGACTGGAATGGCACCATCACCGAAGAGATACGACGAAGCATCCACCTTCGGAGATATCAAAGCAGAAAGTGCGTGGTCGGGTGGGCCGAGTTTGTTGAATGGAGGAGGGGCAATGGGGACCAAGATATATAACGCACAATCACGGAATCAATCAATGCTTGAATTGTAACTCTACTACATTTGACGATGTTGCACATCATCAAAGCCACGCTTTTCAGTCTCTTTAGATGAAGATGGAACGCCTGATTTCCTCCAAACGACCACCCCAGCCACCACCATACTTGGATTCCAACTTGGTCCATACCTCGCGGAGCTTTGCGGAATCTTGGCCACTCGTCTTGTCAAATGCAACGAAGATCCAGTAAATAATTCTGCCAGTTGGCTTTGGGAGGCTCGGAAGTTGCAAAAACGCAGAGAATACTGTTTCCAGAGTTTCCAGATCCCAAGCAGCCCGTGAGGACGGGAAAAACGCTGTCAAGGATTCTGCATGCGGCCTATGACTCGTTTCTGCGTCTCGTCCATGACGGGAAAACCCGAGGAAAAGTCCACGAAAGGCTGCCATCGATGGTTTATAACACACGGGGCTCGCTTGCGTGTCATGGGTGCGGGTAGCACCTTCGCGATTGGGAATTGAAAGCATGTCGACAAAGACACCGAGGGCGTTCTTCAGATCCCCGTGATAAGCCAGGCTCTGGATCATCATCGTGTAGGTCACCTCGTTGGGTTCCAAGTCATCTGGAATGTCAAGTCCAACCGTGTCCCTGATATAGCGAAAGTCTTCTTCCATGTCATATTCTCCAAGGTCGGGTGTTGGATTGCCGCTTCTGCGGAGAATGCGGTAAATGCGTAATGCAACATCAAAGCGCCCATTCTGCGCAAATGCCCATAAACATGCATTAATCCCATCTAAGCCAACTTCCAGACCTTGCTGTTTCATCTTGCTTAGCGTAGAGTGAACACTAGGTAGATCGTTCTGGGCAGCAAAGTAACGAAGGAGACATAGATGGGTGTGTCGGTTGGGTGAAAGACCCGAGGCAAGTAGGAGGGATGACGCGTGGCGGACGATATGTGGTAGGTTTGATCGAGAGGCTATGGATAAAAGGATATTGTATGACCAAATGTCTGGCATTTGTTGGGAGGAGTTGGCGTCTGAATCGAGTGTCTCATCCACAGAGGCAATATTCCTCGCAGGGAAAATGCCTCTGCTATTGAAGATGTCGAGGGAGTTCTCGTAATCCTCCAATCTCGTCTTGTGCCACTGTTTTCCGGCACTGTCTATCAGCGTATTCCACTCCCATAAGCGAATCTGGGCGTGGCTCCGTTCCAAAGTTTGCAGAACGGAAAGGAGTTGTAGATGAACAGTACGGGTCCGGGGTTTGATCGAAGTAAGGAGCCGCGCCAGCTTGTGCAGCAGGTGGTGTGGTATCGAGACTCGATTCGAAAGTAATTCTTCGTAAGCCGCCCAGGCGCGAACGGGAGTTTTGGCCGTGAGCATGAGCCATAAGAGTGTACGACGTCTCTGAGCAGGGGATTTTGTTTTGGCATGGCCGGCAACTCTCTGAGGCTGCTGGGCCGGTAACACACGTCCATGCTGATGGCGGTCTTGCGTGTCTCGGGGGGAATCGGCGCCGACGAAATGGTTTACGCTGTTCCTGTCTGCAAGATGCGCTCGTGAAACGGATATGCGACCCGAGCCAGGGATTCCGTTGGCAGGAACAGTGTGACGAGACGGAAGCACGCAAGTGCTCGTCGGAAATACATCGTGGCTGTTTCGTTCTTCCAGCGTGCTTTGTGAGCGGTGTAAAGTAGAGGTGATTCTGCTGCGGAGGGCGGCGACATGGCGTCTCACGAAGGACCTGGGTGGTAGGTGGGAGGACAAGGCAGGCAAATATCTGAGGCCCGACACGGGCCTTGTAAACATAAGTGTCGGATGCAGTCATCCTTGCGGTGTAGTTAGTGGTTTGCCCTTTGTGCGGATACAGCCAGCCAGAAGGACAGACGTACCGAGACTGAGCACTCGTGAACGGACGTGATCAGAGCAACACCACAGCCACCACAAAATTTCAGTTCGACTATCAACGTTCATAGCAAGGATGTGTAGAGAAACATAGTGCCTAAGTAGTACGCGAAACACGGATTCAATCCCTGGCCTTGAGCGTTCCCAAGAACGCAGCCTTTTCCTCCGCAGTTTGGAAGGAACCGTGCTGTGCGACACATCAGCTCAGAGATCTCAAGACAAAGACATGGTCACTTACACCGAACTTGGACGACGTGTCGATAAACTTGAGTTCGATCTTCTCGAGGTCCCGGCGAGAAGTGTGGGTCATCAATGATTTTCGGAGGGTGATGACACGCTTCTTGGTGCCGGGGACTGAACCTTTGAGCATCAAAAAATCGTTCTTGATCACACCGTAATGTGGGAAGCCACCCATTGGTGTAATTGTCTTCTGCGTGACATCCGATTCTGTCGACGCGTTGGAGTTGTCAGAGCCGAGGCCAATGCGGTAGATCTTCTTGTTAAGTTCGGTTCGGTGGTGGTATCCATCTATGCACACGATCTGCTCGATACTAGCTGGTGTAGGGTCGCGAAATGCACTCACTTTGACCGGCGCGGGCCACAGAGAACATGACTTTGGAGGGATGCCATGCACCAATACAAGCGACTTTGCGTAGGCCCTTGTGGGTTTTGCGGGGAAGTTTCTTGGTACCCCAACGATGAGTGACGCCCTCGAAGCCATGTCCCTTTGTGACAGCAATGACGTCGATAACCTCATTTTGTTCAAACACGGTGCCGACGTCGACGGGCTTCTCAAACAGACCATGTGCAAATTCGACCTTGTCGGCAACGGTGCCGCCATTGACCTGAATTTCCATAAGATGGGCTTTCTTCTGACTAAGACCGGTCTTGCGGATTTGGGTGTGTGCAAGGACACGAACGACGGTGCAATATTTGCGGATGCGCTCAAGCTCGCGAGCAGTGGACTTGCCACCGTCCTCTGCATGTTTCTTTGCGTAGCGGGTAAAGGCCTTCTTCTTGGAACGGTACCAGTTCTTGTAGAAGCGACGTTTGACCTCGTCCGAGAGGTGGGACGCCCAAACAGTAGTGAGCGTGCGAAGACCCCGCGGAGTCTCGACGTAGCCAACGACACCGACGACGATCAATGGCGGTGTTTCGACGACCGTGACGGCTTCGACGATCTCGCGCTTGTGCATCTCTACAAGGGGATAAGGAGCGAGGAGTGATGAACGACAAGGTACGTACTGGAACCCTGACGGTCGAGGTCGCGAACGACGTGAGTCATGCCGGCCTTGTAGCCCATGAAGGCGGTCAAGTGGACGGGTTTCTTGGGGTCGTCCTGATGGCACGCATTCAGAGGACGGAAGCAAAGGTGAGGGATATCAGACCTTTGGAAAGGACTTGACTTTTCCGCGGTGTCGTGCGGCACGTTTTCGGGGAAGGAAACCGAGGGAGCCATGACGGGGTGCTTCGTACTGGATATACGGTCAGTCAGATAGGAAATGAGATCGGTGAGGAGGCGAACCTTGCGGTGACTGTAAAGTGAGCACAACGTGAACAACGAGCACAACATACACGTCTGCGAGTGTGTACGTACCTCATCTTGACGAGTTGGAGAACGTCAACGAAGGAGGGATGGATGATCTCAGTCGGAATTTGCCGAGATGTGGCTAATAGAACTGTACAGTACTTACCCAATCGAGCATGCCCCTGTCTCACCAAAGACACGTCTCGAATCAAGCACGACGAACTGGCGAAACGATCTGGACGTGTCGAGGACGCGTCGGAGGCGCTGGAACGTTGGTGTCGGCATGGAGGAGAGACGCGACATGAACGACGCGATGATTGCCATAAACGCGCTCCGTCACATTCGTGGGACGTCACGTCTCCTCGTGCCACGACCCCCATCCTCCTCACTACCTCCTGGCAGAGCCACATGGATTCCAACGCGGACAACACCTCGCGCTCACCTGACCGCCCCATAAAGCGTGCTCCAGTTGTTTATGGAAAGCGGTCCAACCACTCAGCCGTAGACGACGAGCAGCAGTCCTTTGAGCGCGACTGTAGCCATCAAGCCCCCACGGTGCCTCCACGACAGCGCCGGTCTTCATCTCCCTCTCCACATGCGTCGGACAACGAGCGCTCTCATAGTCCCGCCGCGGACGACCCCTTCCAATTTAGCTTTAAGCATCGACTGAAAGAGCTGGACGAGGAATTCGACCACCGCGACGCACAGGCATTCAGCACAGGCTCGTCTCCATCCAGGCGAGCCTTACCCGCTGGACCGTCCCCAGTAAAAAACCCTCAAAGCGTCTCCATGGGTACTCCAATCCTTTCTTCTCAAATGTGCCATTCCTCTGGAGCCCGTTCCCTTACTTTGTCGCCTCCCTCTCCGGCCTCTGTGCACGC
The DNA here is from genome assembly GCA_038093875.1 of Boletus tylopilopsis. Lineage (NCBI taxonomy): Eukaryota > Fungi > Basidiomycota > Agaricomycetes > Boletales > Boletaceae > Boletus > Boletus tylopilopsis. The sequence goes on from JBBPTB010000788.1 coordinate 9,098, forward strand.
CACTTCTGTTCAAGAACAGTCACCCGAGCCCCTCCTCGTGCGCCGACGTGCGCGAAGACTCCCAAACCCAGTTCTTTCTGATTCAGAAGCTGAAGCACCAAGCAATTCGTCTTCTGTTTCGCCCGTTCGGCACATTATTACAACCCCACACTCTCGTTCTCGTTCATCACCAACACCACCTACTTCCAGCGAAGTCCTAATGGTGAGTAGAAAGGCAAAGGAAAAGGCACCCGCCCGTGACGTACTTCCTCTTGTCTTTGACGATGGGCAATGCCTGGCCGCCGAGCTTTCAGCCCAGTCAAAAAAAAGGAGGCGAAGCGAACCTTTAGTGCGCCCCAAGACAAAGGTATACTTATCGTATTCACACTTGACTCTTTCCGTGCTGAGAAAGACGACGACAGGCTCCCACTAAGAAGGAACGGCGCGATGCTGTGGTTGAATCTTCCCGAATTGCAGCTAGTCGCCCTGTCGAAGTCACACGTACCCAAGAACAAAAGTACTCGCTAGCTACATTCTTTACTGGTCTTCGGTAAGCTCAAAGGCCGTGCCGGCCAACACCAGTGTTCATCTCCCTTGTAGGTGGGATAACGTTACGGTCCCAACTTCCGGCGCAGAACTGCCTTCAGACCCGATTGAAAGGTTCTCGTCTCCGACAGATAACTCTGCGCGAGTGCCGAATCCGAATAGTATGTTTGGCGTACCTACGGGACTCTTAAGGGCCTCAGCGAACGTAGGAACGAGTAACCAACCGTCTTCTTCCAAGGGTACCAGGGACATACCTCCCCTAGCGGAGGATTCCGACGACGAGATGCCGTCAGTAACCTCTATCATCCAACGGGAGAATGGGAAGTTGCGGACCTTACATGCGAGGAAGCAGCTTGCCTTGCAACATGCAGACACCAGGGAGCCATTTGACATCAACAGTGAAGACGATGACTTGTTGATCGTCAAAGACGAAATGCATGCCGTTGCTCGCGAAGAGGCTGCCCAGCGACGGTTGGATAAGGGTCATTGTAGCCCGGCCAAGAACATGGCCACTTTAAGAAGGATCAATCACCCCAGTGTTCGGCCTCTCGTAGCTTCCCCTAGTAAGCTTTCCAAACAAGAGTTGCACGAATTGGCCAAACCATCCTTCGCGCGTACGGGAAAATCCAAGAGCCAGCTTACTAAAAAGCAGCTGGATCAAATGATGATAACGCAACATAGCGAAACGCAATTAAAGTCGATCAAACTGCACGAAGAGGAGTGGGTCAAAGGGGGCGGAAGGTTGTTGCGGGATACTGGTAGTGATGGCCCACAAACTTCGCTTTCACAGAAGCTTGGGGCATATGCTGAACTGGGTCTCAAGGCTGTGGAAACTGGTAATGCTGGCGGGGATGAGGCGAGCACTGACGAGAGTGATGAAGACTATACTCCGGATGCGCGGGGCTCCGCAAGCCCCAAGCCCATAGACGTGGATGAGGAAGAGGAGGATCGTGAATCCGGCGACAACATGGAGATTTCCCAAATTCCCCAGTCACAAGTAGACGATGACGACGAAGTTGTTGGACCCTTGAGACGTAGCAAGTCTGGCCAACGCCATTCTCGGGTTATTGTAGGATCTGACGATGAAAGAGAACAGCTCCTTCGTGGCAATATGCCGAGCGTACAGAGGGGCTCCGTTTCCTCAATGGAGCCTCAGACCGAGGATGAAAATGATAAAGAAAACAGCGCAAAATTGATGTACGATCGCAGCGAGGACAAGGAGAACAAGGCTGTAGTGCGGCATGAGCCGTCGTCTTCGCGGACAACATTCGGCTCGAGACTAGAATCCCTCCACGTCACTGAAGATGACCTTGAAAGAGACGTCTCGCTCGACACCACAAGCTCCTCAAAGGGAGATGTCAGATCGCCACTGAAGGATATTTCCAAAGATGAGGATGACCTTTTTTTATCCCCTTCTTCTGCACACTCTTCATTCACAAATGGCCTTGTAACGATAATCCCACCCCCCCATTCTACGTCAACACTCAACCTTGGATCCCCGCCAATTTTGCGAAGTGAGCGGATCAACCGCATGAAGCGCCTTTCCTTGGATTCGGAGAATGATGAGAATGACGCATCTGGATTCAGGCCGTTACAGCCATCCTTTCTGGAAAGGCTGCGCAGCCAAGTCAGCCCTGAACCTTCGTTGGCTCCCATCCATCCTCTCCCAAATGGCGGGTTCTCGCAACTGTTCTCCGTTAGTTGATCCATATGTTCGCTGGCTATGATCATCCACTTACCAATCAACACGTTCAATTAGGCAGAGGACCAGAGCTTGGCAAAACCTGTCGAGGCAACGGAGAATGACGGGTTATCGTTAACGTTGGATGTCGGATTGAAACCTGCGCTCGAGGTTAGCGGAACTCTAAGACGGAAAGCTGAATCAATATTTGAGAAAGAGCAAGAATATGTTGTTGCTGCCGCTGCGCAACTAGAAGATAGACCGGCGGAACGCCTTTATGTTAATGATTATGGGTATGATGAGTTGCTTCGCGGGTTTTTCTACCCCTGATGGCTCCACGACTATTTTTTTCAGATTCCTCACGCAAACTCGACCTGAAGGTTCAAGCCCTCAAGTTTACCGCATGACACCTTCCCAAGCGTCCAAGTTTGTTGGGACTCAGGTATACCCCACCCAAACACAACCTAGCGCTCGTCCCCCTCTGCGCACGCTATCATTTACTGTTTCCCAGGAGCTGTCTCCAGAGTCGAAACCGTTGAGAAGATTACGCAGACGCAGCACCTCACCACTGGAACAGAAATTTCTTGGACAAACTAGTAATCCGGTCGCCAAGCTGAATGCATTCGATATTCTGGGTAAAGTTCCTAAACCACCTTCCAAAGCACAGGAGAAGCCTGGAAAGTCCGAGTTCGTCGCAGTTGAGGCCGAGGAGTCTGACGAGGACGATATGTTTGGTTTTGGAGGCCCAAAGAAAGGTGACGAAGAAGATGAGGATGATAACGAACAGGACAAGGTTGTCGAGGGGCTTGTGGACGATACGGTCATGGATGCGGAGACCGAGGCTGCAGACCTTGTTCTGGAGAAACATAGGTAAGTTGAGCATTTCCTGTCCTTGTTGTTGTGTGATGATGAGTTTTGTTAGAGAGCATGCGGACGAGGATGATCAGCGACTTCAGAAACTGCACCAAGATGCCGTTGAGGGAAAGTTCCGGGTGAAGCGCCGTGATCGAGGATTGATGGGTTTCGAAGATTATAGTGACGAGGATGACGACGACGAGGCCCGTCTTATTCGCCAACGGATACGCAAGAAACGAAGGATCGAAGGTGATAGTCTGGAAGCCTTAGGTAAATGACTAGCTGCGGAATATTTGCACCACTTACAAAAGCATTCAGGCCAGAATGAAGAGACGAGGGCATTCTACAATACATACCACCAAGACCTCGTCGATGAAGATGAGTTTGGACACCTGCGGGAAGACTCTGTGATACCTGCAGATGTTAACGACCCAGCTGGAGAGCCTGAGGAGCAGGAAACGGTATCTATGGATGAAATTCGGCAACGTGTGCGCGAAATGGCGGACGATAACTTGGTTAGTGAAGCTCGTTTGCTTCATAGATGTTTCTGAATGCGTGTCACAGGAGGTTGGGTTGCTGGACCCGGAAGACACTAGCTGGATTGACGGGCCCATGATGATTGATGACGACGTTGTCTGCGTAAAGGTGGTGGACCATCGACGAGGTAAATTCGAGGCTCGCCCGAACGCTCGCAAGATGGACTTTGATGCAGAGGTTCGTCCGTTTCGTAAGAATTATGCGCGGACTCACCGCGTCAGCAGCCAAGCCGACATGTGGAGAACGACCAAGAACGCAAACAACTGACATCCTGGGCCAAAAAAAGTCAAACCCACCGACAAGGGACAGGGCGATCGGGTAATAGTGCCGCTGTGACTGGCCATACGAAAATCAAAACCGGAGGTGGGTCACTCAGTTCAAAGCAGAAGCGAAATGCAGCAGTTGTCAGCAACACACGCAAGCCGAAGACGCCAAGTTTGTTATCTATGGTGCCGAACAGGAGAGGCAAGTTTGCGTAATATATTTTTAATGTAATAACGCTTGTTTATCGTTACTGTACTTCGTGTTCGTCTTATCCATGATAAATGATTACCATGGCGCACAAGGACCCCCTAGCAGCAAGAAAGCGAAGAATAATTTAACAAGATTGCAAGATGCACGGAATTCGCACTCGAAAAAGTTCTAGGGAAAAGGGGGTATCGCCGTGATACAAACCGAATGCGATGGTATAATTCGAATGCTTGAATAGAATTCTCGAGCATTAGGTATAGGTTGATCATATTTAATGGTTCTGTTTGCCCATGAAGGGTCTACCAAAACGGACCCAGGTAGTGCGGGGGCGATTAGGCTGAACGAGTGCTAGGTTTCGTGAATGACGTGCAGATGTGGGACCTCCACGTTTACGTGCGCTGGTTTGCATCTAAGAAAAAGCAAAATCAGCACCTCGAGATAAAGCAAAAAAAAAAGATGCGGACCCACTTTGTGTCTCAACATGATCAATTTGGCCATGCATGCAGGTGGTCCAGTCTCTCTAACCGGATTTCCTGTGACATTGTGAGAAGAAATGGCTAGAAGGAAAGAAGTGTCACGTACGGGATGCAACCAATGCAAGACCAGCTTCATGGCCATCGAGGACATCGCTTCCCTCCATGATCGACTTTCTCACCGCTGGAGAAAAGAGACATAGCAGGAAGAAGGCGGAAATAATTGATGTGAGGAACGGGACAAGCATGTGAGAAAGGGGGGGAAGCGGCGCGAAGCACGCGAAAGAGGCCAGGTGTGGCACGTCGTGAAGAGGAGGAAGAGGAGGAGGAGTGGGGGGTAGTAGAGAGGAGAACTTGTCGCTTAGTCAGCGAGATG
>JBBPTB010000789.1:0-14014 GCA_038093875.1 Boletus tylopilopsis
GTTGCTGGCTGGTATCTGGTACTAGCCATGTGACGACCGGGGTGGAGTGGCGAGCGAGAATGTTGCCATCATGTAAGTATCCTACACTCTGTCGATTCCTTCGCATCATGGTCTCATCCCTCCCTAATCTGCCGCACGTTCCCGGCACGGACCCATCGTCCTGTATAAGACTCTTTCCGAATCGCGATCGCAAAACGTTTGTCCGATCGATTACCCAAACTTACCATAGAACAAGCGTACTCGGGCATCGACTACGGAAAAAAGGGCATCCACTTCACCGTCGCCATTCTACGATTTCGGCTCCCTGGGACGCCCGTTGAACTTGCCGGGAGCGTGTTGGAGGATGTGTGCGATCAGAGCACGTTGTTCGACTGCTAATAGATTCTTTTTCCTAGTTCCAACCCGACGATTTCATTGCATCTATAACGCACAACATGCATTTTCTCCATTTCCAACTGAACAGCGCGAACCTCATTCGCAAAGTCTTCCATCAAATTCACGCCCTCACCTACTGTACTCCCTCGGGAAAACCTTTGTACGGAACCAACACCTCCGGCGCTGGGAAGAAGCTAGTCATCGAGTATTCGTCTCCTAATATCATACCATGTTGGTCACTTGCGAAGTACCATAATCGGTGCTTTCTTGGCGAACTTGTACAAGACGTGCGGTTGGGATGTCGTACCATGGCGGTTAGGGCACTCAGGTGACAAGTTGACAACTTCCGTTGCTCGCGACGCGGCTCACTGACGTCCAATTTCTCTTCGTTCGGGATGATACCCCCACGGCTTCGAAAAGTACGGCTCCAAAGACGAGCTCTCCAAGGACGCGATCAAGCACCTGTACGACGTCTACGTCAAAGTGAGCAAGGATGCTGACGCGGACCCGAATGTCAAGGTCGGGGCAGCACGCATGTTCAAGCGCATGGAAGACGGTAACGAGAGTGTTCTTGCCAACTGGCGAGACTGGCGGAACATGAGTATCTCGGAGTACGATCGACTAAATGTTTCCTTTGATCGGAGAAAGCGAGGTCGGGAAGCAATGGAGTCGACCGCCTCGATCGGCTCTCATAAATATCAGTCCATAGAGGATCCGGAATATGTCAGTCAAGAAGTTGGTATTACCGGCATCAAGATCCAAGACATGGTTGCTAAACGGTATGATTGTACAAACTAACTGATATTTCGCTCGGCAGAATTAATAACTACATCTTCAACTGGGATCGTATGTTATCCTTTGAGGGTGATACCGGACCCCACTTGCAATATGCCCACGTTCGACTGATTGCAATTTTACTTGGCTCATATCCTGACGTCGTAAAGACCGCGTTCAAGATGCACGAGCCGAGTGGTGTAGTCACCTTTGCGTTTCGTCTTGCGCACGCGATCTCGAGCGCCTGGCAGACTCTTGCAGTGAAAGGTGAACCTGACCTAGAAAAGGCAAGGGCGAGACTGTGGATGTACATTTGTGCACGAGATGTCAATGCGGCTGTTGAGCATCAAGCCTTTGGAGAGGATGTAGAAATAGACAGTTGCTGGAATGACTTTCTGCAGGTTGAAATACAACCTCACTGCAGAAAAGCTTTCACCCACCGCTCGCGCTTACTCTCGATGCCTCCTACGCTTAGGATTCGACCATCCGTCGTTGGTTACCCTGAAAACAGTGTAACACTAGACGGTAGTGGAGAGAATGAAGAGGGTTTCCGCGTGTTCAACTTGGCGTTCAGATATCACAGTCACCAACACAGGTGTCGTTCTCGAAGAGAATTTTATGCAACTCCTCTTCCTCGAGGCCACGGGAGATCCCAGCCTTGTCGATTACACCAAGAGTTTGCGGTTAACTAATTTCTTTGAAGGTATGGTTCTGTCATCTTTTGTGTACAAGTCGTGACCGACTGCTTGCACTAGGGCAAGGGGTCCTTACTACAGTTGCTTATCCATGTGACGTCGACTCTACATCTGTCGCATGTACTGTATCAGATCATTTTACCCCAGAAGCGAAGACACAGCATCTCGTATGTTCTGTAATATTCTAGTCCCTATTGTCTGTGTCAACGCGCTCACCTTTTTCTGTGCCAACGGTCATGGTGGCGAGCTCCGGGAGACCTTCAATTGAGTTACCGAGGTCCTGTACGCTCGTCAACGCCTCGGCGAGCTATTCGCCTAGCGAGTCGCAGAGCATTTCGGCGCTGAGGACGGCGCGCTTGTGCTCGCCATGCGCATCCACGCCGCCACCGTCGCCGATTGATGCGATAGCCTAGATTACGAGCGGCTCGGAAAGATGCGAGAGGCGGATAGATCGTGGCCGATGGGACGGTTGTACAAGTATGGCACCAAGGATATTATGTTGGGGAACAAGAGTTTGACGACGGCGTTCAACGGCCGTGTCTGCGATGCGGAACTATAGAGAGCTAGAGCTTCGCTTGCGTTCATTTGACTAGACGGATCCCATAAAGTGGTATGTCGAACGAGCCACCGTCGGCTTGGGGCTGTCAGCGTGAGATCGAAGCGTACAAAAACCAAGAGTCGACATCGTCACTCGACCACTGACAATGACCAGTTTTGGTCTCAGTGCACGGACCTGTTCTCACACTTCTCGTCCTGGTGCCTCTACTTCTGTCGCTTGTCCGTTTCCAGTTCTTTTTCTGGAGTGGTTCGGAGGTAAGATGTACTATAGTGCTACTATCCTATCCATTATCTGACAGCTTGAAACTCAGCTGACACGCTGACACGAACGTGACACGGAGCGTGACCACCGATCCCGCCCGATTCTGCTTCATTATGCGTATTCTACAAAAGTGTCGAGATAGTTGATCTGTCAAAGGTATGGATAGAATAGCACTGCAACTTCACACGTCACTGCTAGGGCACTGCAGATGTGATTCGCAAATGTGGTCGATATGTGAGAACCCCGCACTTGGTCTAACAGATAAAGGGTCATCCGAGTCCACCCCCGGAATGTATCCATCGACAGGATGGAAACCCCTGGACTTCAAGTTGTCTCGCTCAGTCTACTCACAGGTTTTCTCATCCACTACGCCTTCTCCAATATCTCTGGTTTCGCTACCAGGAAACCCAGAGCTGTCACCAATGGATTTGTGGTCCCCGAAGAGTTTTCTGTTCAGAGGAACATCGACAGGCATGACAAACCCACTAAAGTTTACATCCCAAATGTCTTTGCTAGATGGCCGTGGCCTCGTCGTATTAACCCAAATTACGCAGTAGTCAAGAAGGAGGCTGATGAATGGCTGATGAGCTTCAAAGCCTTCAGCCCTAAATCACAGGATGCTTACAATCGCTGCGATTTCGGCAAGTATGTTATACTACATTGCTGACCGCGCACTCATTTAGTGAGCTAGACCTATTTGCATGCATGTCTTACCCTACAGCAAGCAAAGGTGACGCCGTTGAAATGATCGGTTTAATTGGTGACTTACTAGGTTTTCTGTTCAGAGCATGTCAGATCTGGTTGTGATCTGGTGCATTTGCTCTGGACATTCGACGAGCATTCTGATAGGTCCGTGCCCTCGCAAGTCCATATGCAGAGGGATGTCATCATGGACGCTTTGCGGAATCCTTACAAGCCACGTCCGGAAGGAGAATGGATTGGTGGAGAAATAGCACGTCAGTAAGTCGATCAACGGTTTCGCCCGAATTTTTCAAGCGGTTAATCGCTGGACGACTTTAGATTCTGGGAACGGACCATACAGAACGCTAGCGCAATTTCGCAGAAGAGGTTAATCCGAGCATTAGAGGAGTTTCTGGAAGAAGTCGTGCAGGAGTCCATCGACAAGAAGGATAATCATATTCTCGATGTCAAGAGCTTTATCGAAGCACGACGTCGCACCGGTGGTGTGAAGATCATCTTTGCTGTAATCGAGCTCGGCCTCGACATCCCCGACGAAGTAATGGAACACCCTGCTATTCAGGAGATGGTTCTCGCAGCGCTGGACATGATCACTTTCCATAACGTTGGTGATTTTGGCACAAGAAAATGGTACTCACGGTTCTGACGTGGCTGCTTCAAAGGACATCTTTTCTTACAATCTCGAGCGACTGCGCGGGGATGATCTTCACAATATAATTACATGCGTCATGCACGAATACCAGACGGACGTGAATGGTGCAATGCTGTGGATTGAAGACTTTATGCTAGAAGCCAAGGAAAAGTTCCACGCCGCCTCCGCGGCTGTTCCCTTGTGGGAAGAGCCCTTGAACTCACAAATCAAGGTGTACTGCGATGGGATAGGTCAATGTGTTCGGGCTAATGATGACTGGAGTTTCGAAAGCGAGAGGTATTTTGGAAACAAGGGCCTGGAGATCAAGGAAACAAGGTGGATGTCGCTGTTGCCACGGAAGACGACGACGGACTCAGAGATCGGTCCCGTGCGCATTGACAGCCGCCTTTTGTAGGTCAAACCTTGTAGAGGTACCCATTTTTCGCGAGAGTGGATGGGCGTGGAGCGTGCTAAGGCTTGTCGAATTGTATTTAGTACACATATTTGACCTGTCAACTTGATTTTCTTGAACAACAATCGAAATGGTTATCAAGCTGTAAGACATGTGGGCTGTCTAGAATGCATCCGTCATCGGTAGACAATGGTAGTTACACACCTTTGGGGTGCACGTCTCTGAGACGTGTCCTGTACAGCAAACTGATACTTTGTGATGCGCCGTGCGGTTGGGTCTGGAGGGCCGGTTCCATCTCACGGTCTAGTCTAGATGGACGGCGCGCGTCGACGGGCTGATGATCGATGGATGAGATTCAACGCTATCCATGATATGGCGCGAGAAGAAGGAACCGTGTACCCTGGGCTACTGCAGAGTCCGGAATCAATCGCTTCGGTCCTTGATCACGTGAGCGTGCCCTCGACTCTATGGTACCATAGGGGTAAGTTTTGCCCGTCTCTAGTTGAAAAACAAGCTTGAAAAGTTTTGACTTGTATGCAATTGATCTATGCTGACTATCAATATCGATCTGGTTGACGGACATGGGTTGGACTAGTGCTCACGCACAACCATGACAAGTGGGTGATACATATATATCATAATATGTTACAAGAAATTTAATTGACGGAACCCATAGTATGTCACCTACAGTCGAACTAGCAAGACGCCAGGATTCCTTGGATCTACTTCGACGCGATGCCCATGCCTAGGGGGCAAGGTTAATGGTTGTTACGTGGGTCTTTGGGGATACTTACGTCTGCAAGTCCTCTTGTACTGCAGGTTTGAGGCGAGCGACGCCACCATCGGAATGATTTCCCTGGCCTACCATGCCAAGACGCAACTGTGAGGTTGCAAGCTGGAGACGTGCAAAAAGAAATCCACCTACCAACGATCAATCTGATCTGGGAATCACCCCTTCGACGGGCGTCTGTAAGAGTTTTCTGGGCATACGCAATGGCTTCTTTGACGTATAGACCATGAAGGTCTGCTTCACATGGACCTCTGTCCTAGGCATTTATGCAGCAAAAAGTGCGGGGTCCCTTATGGGCACTTGCTCGATTGTTTTCTGAGATTGATCACCAGTTTATTTTATTTTTGCGATATGGGTGTGGGCTTACCTCGAAAGATGGCCGCGCACGCAAGAGCATTGAGTCTTTCCATCTCGAGAGCATGACGTTTGCCCTTCTCTGAGAGTGCCTTGGCGGCGGCATGGTCACGGCGTTGATAGGCCTCATTGCTTTGCTGGTAACATTGGGACCTCGAATCGCCTTCTTGCATGGCCCTGGATCGGAGGGAAGCATGAGCTTCTTCCGGGGTAATCTGATCTTTCTTGGCAGAGTCGATGTCCTGCCGTGTCCCCGCAGATGATGTGCGGGCCCGAGGTACTAAGTACTCGTCACGACGAGACTGCCAGCGCCGGCCACCGCGTCGATAAACCTGTGGTTGAATGCGATGGTCATAGGTGCCACCTCCAAGGAGTTGGTCATCTTCGTCTTCAAAGAATTGGTTATCTGATTTGTCTCCGAAGGATTGGTCATCTGGTTTGTCTCCAAAGAATGACTGATAGGCAGAATAGACTGCATAGACTGCAACAGCTGCAATAAAGAGTCGAAACATGGTGGAAAGAGTAGGACGCACAAAGAGCGCCAATGGATCCCCACAGACCCCGGATCAATCCGGCCGCTGGCGCCGGCGAGGCGAGCATCCTCCGCGTCGTCCGACATCCATTTCGCCAGCCTCAAAACCGATCCCCGGTTCCGCTGCGCAAAAAAATACCAGGACGAGTGATTCAAACATCTCCTCGTAAAAGCAATAAGCGCGTAGGTGTGGAGAACCCTACTGCTTAGCACTGCTCACAGCTCTTGTCGACAAATATGGACTACCGGTGCCGGAAACGCGGGCCGAGCATGCGGACCGAGCATCGCTGATGTGCGCGCGGTGCGGTGGTCACGGCGTCGTCGGACGAAGATGACGCACATACTCACGTCTCGTTGATGGACAAGAAATGACGACAGCGACAGTGATAGCGAACACGATGGGTTCGTCTCCCTCGGTGCTGAACCCAAAAAACGCGATGAGGACCTCGACGAAAATACTATTGCTACCCTCAACGCGCAGGTCGCCGAATACGCCAAGGCCGTGTCGGAGTCGAGCAGATGAGGCGATTGGCGGTGGTCTGGGACTACGTTCGTGCTGTACAAGGCTACAAAAAATTTTCATCGCTCTTGTCCCTCACTCCACTTCACACGCGAAAAATACCAGCACGTCAGCTAGCCATAACGGAGTCAATGTTGTCAGAGGAAATCTACTCAGCGTCCGCGTCTACTTAAGTGATCTTGGGAAAAACCGGATGGCCAAGGTGGCAAAAGAGAGAAGCAGAGGACAAGGAGATTAACGAGAAAACTATTTTTGAGACAGACGACAGAGCAGACCACGATGAAGATGCTCAGAGTATCAACTAGAGCAGCTGTGGTACATTCCATTCCCATCTCCCTCTCTGCGAGCGACGCTGTTGACGAACGTTAAGCACAGGCACTACTATGTCATCGTCGAATGCGACATGGCAGAGACGGCTGTTCACTTATATAACGAACTTGAATGCGCTGAGCTGGAGAGATCCGCCAACACATTCGACCTTAACTTCGTCCCAACGACATGACGTTCGACGCCGAGCCTCGGTACTTCGTTTTCCGTCCTTCCATGTCGACCGTGTAGCTAGCTCGACGCGTCATCCAGGGACGAAGCGACTCACCTTTCAAACGCGCCGTACAGGGCAGACCGTTGAGTTTGTCACCGACGTACGTCCCCATGCTCGCTATTCTTTGTCTTTTTTTCCTGACCACACGCGCCGCTGGCTTCGTCACTCCAGAGTGAAACTTATGTGGGACGACGATGACCCAGAACGAAACCACATCTTGCATCGCCCGCTCACCAAGAAAGAGATTGACGCGGAAGAGGCAGCGGAAGAAAGACGGGGCAAGGGAGAGCAAAGGATGATGACGTGTCGGCCCAGAAGAAAGTGGCCAGGTTGAGTTTCAACAATGGGTTCTTTGGTGTGGAGAGTGATGGTCAACACAAGGAAGAAGTATCGCCCAAATCGTTTCAAAAAGCTCCAAGACACCTACCGAGAGTTCCGAAGCCGAACTGACTCTGCTGGCAGCATCGGACAATCCCCGCGGTGAGCCGATACATTTTGATATGAAAGCCGTGCTTAAAGCTGAGAAGCAGGTCAAGAAATCCAGACACAAGTCAAAGAAGCGCTGCGATCCATGACGATCAATAGTTTGCAATTGACTCTACTCATCCTCAGTGAGTCCGTTCTCTCTCCCCTCATTTACGGCTAAAAACAGTGTCACAGTTTACTCCGCACGTTCAAAACGCCAAAACACAAACCTCTGCTCAAACGATCCAGTGATTCTCAAAGTCACACACAACAGAATCCGCGACTGCAGAGCCTAGTAGAGAGCATCAAGCGAAAGGTCCTGTCGATCAAATTGGATTAGGAAAACGCCGGAAGCTGGCTCGGTAAAAACTTAGGTGTAGGGGGCCCGAAAAACTCGGGCGGGGTCGTTCGTGGTGTTAACTCAAAACGGGTCTACCATTAAAATTGTGATACAAGTGGTAGCACAGTAAGTCGTTCCGAGAATACGTGGACTTGGAGGGTGGCTTCTGACCGCCATTGCAATTCGTTCCAGGAGAGCCGATGAGTCAGCAAGCAATGACGATGAAACTCGCTACAGGCTTGCCAGGAGTGTCTCGTGATGTTGCAAATATTTTCTGGTTGCTCCCGCAGCGTTATCCTTTTTCAGAAGTACGTTCAGGATGCTAATTCTCGACGTTCTCTCAGGGTTCATTGATTTGTACATAGATGAACCACGGTCAACTTTGCTCAGGATTTGGAGATTCGTCCCGGGAAGATTACTCATCGAGATATCTTCATATGTTGCATTTGACTCAAATCAAGTTGACCAAGTGCAGATGTCTCCAAGGTCAGCATGTAAGCAGCAATGTCGATCGGCAATATTTCATTGTTACATGTAGCACCAGTTAGAGCTCGTTTATGTTGAAAAGCTCATTGCAGGCAAGTCCAGTAGTACGTTTTCCCTGATTGACTGTTGGCTGCCCTTCATTGTCGTCATGCTAGCCACAATGTCCACTAAGCTGGAGCCACACGCTTAGCGCTCCGAAATTTCCCTTGTGCAGATGCTGAGAAGCGCCGGTAAGGCTGGATATTATGCGCGCTGCTCTTGATCACTGCGAACCCGTGCAGGGAATTGTTGAGTGGCAGCATATATACTAATAACGGATGCCATAGGCCCATAGCTTTCAAGTTGACTGTAGAAAACTGCCGCAGTCACGGTGTCAGGCATCGCCATGAGTACTATTACATCGAATCAATCCTAGAGACACAGATCTGTCATTCCACTGATATATTCCAAAACTGTAGTACGAGCCGTCACCGAATCACAAGCGTTGACGCTTTCATCGTCCAGATTCCTCGCATGATTTTGTTCCGGTCTTTACAGCATACTACACACCGACCATCCTCTGATTTCTCCAGATCCCAGTAGATCTTCTGGTAGGGATTGCCAATACTGAAAACAGATCGGGACAGAATCATAGCATTGGGGAGGAGACCACAAACTGAGATCCACGATCAAAACGACCTGGCTCCACATAAATAGTCATCCAGGTGCTGACAGAATCAGCATCATTGCTACAAGCCAAGTAGACGGGACCATCTTCGTCGTCCTGACAGGCGACTATGCGGAGGTCTAGATTCTCTAAGGGAGAAATGGTTTGCGTCGCATCGGAGCCCGACCTGCCAAAAATCCACTTTGCAAGACAATCAGTCTCTCGAGGCCAAATAATCATGATGGACAGACCGTCTGAGTAGATTTATCCTGGAAGGCAGTAAGGGTCACAGGCTCGTCTTCGCCATTGTAAGTGAGAGCGAGTTTGTACTGGTTGTGATGTTGGAAGATATGGCATTTACTGGGCTCATTTAGATGGATAACAACATAAACGAGCTCTGACCGGTACATGTAAAAATGGAATAGTGCCCCCCAATTGACCACGATCTACATGGCGAAAACTCCAAGAGCACAGGCTCAGAGTTCGTTAAGCGGCATGTCGATCGTGGGCACTTGGCCGACTGTATGACTTCGAGGGTTCCCATATTTATTTCCTACAACGAACCATAAGATATAATCTACCTGGAACGAATCTGAGCAAAGTTGACCTTGGTTCATCTATGTACAAATCAATGAACTCGGAGAAAACGTCGAAATTAGCATCCTGAACGTACAAAAGGGTGATGGCATGGGAGAAGCCAGAACATGTGTGCGAGCATCGCGAGACATGGCAAGTCTGTAGCGAGTTTCACCATCAGTAAAAGCGTGGCCTACTCACTGCTCCAACGGTTGACTCATCAAATCTGGAACAAATTGCAATAACGGTCAGAAGTCATCCTCCACGTTGGCGATGTATGCTAGGAATGACTTACTTTGCTGCTACCCTCATCCTCATTATCCCCCAAAACGCAAACGAAGAGGATTTACAATGCCAGTGTCCCGTGGTACGACTCTGATGGCGTGAAGATGAGCACCCGTCGGCAAACGCCAAGTTACATGGTTACGGAAATGAACCACGACACTGACTTACCATCGTACACACTAGTCTTGCTTTGTCGCCTTCAAGTCAGCAGTGTAAGTGGTGGTTCGCCATGCAGGTCCATCGCAAGACGGTTGCTCTGCGTAATGTGTACCTCATGTTGCCGCCCCCGTACTCGTAATGGGGGCAGCGGGTGCGAGGTGGTGCACATGTCGTTGTTGTGTCGTCGTGCTGCTAACGACACCGCGTCGCCGCCCTTGTACTCAGTCAGCGTGAGGGGTGGTGTAAGGGTTGCGGTCGTCGCCGAGTCGCCGCCCTATCCTTTACTTACTTGTGGTGTGCGTGGCGACGTGTCAAGACCGTCAACGTCGTGTACGTTGAGTGGTGCCGGTGAGGGGGCAGTGGGTGAGTACAGGAATATTGATGGCGAGGGTGCCAGCTTCCCGCGAAGTTTCCGGCAGCGATCATGTGTGGACACCCATTTAGGAAGGTGGAGCATCAACATTCAAAGAACATTGATCCAACGTGAAGGTCAATCTCAGGCTCAAATTAGTGCATTTGAAGTCCAATGGCCAAAACTTACAGGAATTTTGTCCAATACGTCCTTCGGACTACATGTCATACTACATGTGACACAAAAGTTGCTGCGAAAACCCACCAAGTCCCTCAACCCATCAAGAAAAATTTAGCCAAGTACATTTACTTGGTTACTCTGGCGCTTTGAGCTAACTTATGTATCATGCCGTCTGTCATCTATCATGCTGTCATGTTGTCACTGATGGTGATGATAACTGTCCCAAAAATAGTGTTTTACCGTTTGCTCTCTTTGTGCGGGATATGGTGTTCACATTGAATTACGGAATTCGTCAACGCGCACGGTCCATCATGTCGAACCGGGCCCACAGAAAACGGCAGGGTGACAGAAACTTGATAAATCATTGGATGCGCCCAGTGTCACCTGGCTTGCAACATTCATCTTGTCGTGGACATCATGTAATGGTTTCGTATCTTCTTCAACGGAATGGCAGTCAGCTGAACAATTCATAGTTTCGGACATACATTGCCAGGCCTATATAGGGGCATCCAGCAGGCATAAAAGCAGGGTGTGCTCCGCTTCGTTCGTCAGTATCTCACTCTCCTGCACTTCAATCTCATCAATAGCCAATGTCCAAAGCCACAAGCACTCCAAGTCTGGTCTTGAGAAATTGTTCGTCCTCCATCTCGTTAGACCTCGTCGTTGACACCCAAATTTGTTCTAGATCCAGATGACGATGCCCTGATCCATCCGGATGAATATTCCAAGGCGCTATCGTTTGTATGTCATTTCCGTCGCATTCAACGTGAGCACATAGATAAAACTGATGCCTTGTACAGTCCCCCGACATCATCCCGCTCTACGGCGTGAAAGCGGGACAGAAGGCGCTCGTTCATCCCACATCTTGGCGCGGATTCACTGGTATGCCGATCGTCGGCGGCGACGTCAACAACGTCTACGTTCGGGGCCATGGCTCGGGCGGGCCTTACGTCGCGTCTTTGAGGGTCATGCCGAACGAGCTGATCTTGTGGCCACAAGTGTGGTCGGCCGTGCACCATGCTGGCCTTACAGAAATTCCCGGTGGAGACCAGATAGGTTCATGTACGCATCTCTTTGCCCTTCGTACGGAAGTGCCATTGATCTCAGTGCGCCATAGATGCTTCCAACGGGCCTCTATCATTCCGTCCACCTCACACGGCGGGAAATGCCTACTCCTTGGTTGCCCATTTGTTTAAGTTTGATCGTACCAACCCAGAAAATGAAGTGGTGCCATCGTTCAACCTTCAGGGTTTCAATGTGAACGACCTCGTCTCGTTTCTCTCCGAGGATAAAAGTTTCACCTTCTATAACGTAAAGTTCTCATTTTCTACTCTGAAGGGAAGGAAACCCACCTGTTTGACAGGTGGTTGTCGCAGACCCTACTTTGAAGCACTTTTCAGTCAACACTCGACTCCGCATGTTTAACAGTTCAGACGTGCCAGTCAGATTGCACATCGGCGTAAGCCTCGATTTCCCATTGTGCCCATGGCCATACTGACTTCGATTTACATCGTAGTGGCACAATGGCACGCCAATGCCTGATGAACAACCGGAAGTGTCCTTGGTCGACGACCGTGGGAAGGTACTTTTAACACGTAAGAAATTGTCGCCTTCCGGAGCAAGCGTGGATGTCATCCTCGGGGGTTCTTACGACGGAATTTTGACGCTCAACATATTCTCTCCCGAGGGAAATGCACACTTTCAGCCATACTCTGGCCTTTCTCTCAAGGCTTTCACCTCAGTTTTACCTGTGGTTTCCGCAGCACTGGAGCTCCCGCCTATTGGTTATCCACAGTTGTTAGGTGCACTGAACGTTGTATTCGATCCAAACTCGACGCGTAATCTTCGTCTTGCTAGTCCCTCTGCCACACAGCTGAGGGAGTTGGGGGATTGCACCGGTGGTAATAGTTGTCTGTGCCCTGCCAAACCTGAAGAATGTGCGCCCATTCCCACTACGAAACCGGCGGCCACTGGCTGGTGGTTCCGGGCTATGTTGAACGACACAAACAACTTCCCCCGTGGGCCATACGGATATACACCTGGTGCGGACCTTTATTCTTTCCCTGTATCCTCGTCGCTGACCACTTGACAGATATTCAACCCATCGGTGCGGAACTGAACAAACCAGGAGTATGGAGTGCCCTCCGGAACCCAGGTATTGACTACGCTAGCGAGCACAATATTTCGCTCGTCGGAGGCGAAGCCAATTATATTTTCGTGCGCGGACACAGCACTATCGCGGATATTGATGTGCAAACCAGGATCTTTGCCATTCTCGGGAATCCGATCCTCCACCCTTCTCAATGGCCAAAGGAAACCATTCAAGGTCAACTTGTGGGTGGGGACGGACCGATCGACCAGCAAACTATCTCTGTCGCGGATCCTAATCAGTTCTACGTGTTTAACAGACCACTGAACATTGACGCTCCACCCGACCCGAACCCAAATCATGTTGGCGGTCCATCGTGGGGGGCACGTCCACACTACTGTCTTGTTGCAGAAGCACGCCAGAAGTACAAGTGTTCGCAGTTGTAT
Organism: Boletus tylopilopsis; assembly: GCA_038093875.1. Lineage (NCBI taxonomy): Eukaryota > Fungi > Basidiomycota > Agaricomycetes > Boletales > Boletaceae > Boletus > Boletus tylopilopsis. The sequence continues at coordinate 13,168 of JBBPTB010000789.1, forward strand.
CCGAGTTGGCCGAGCGACCAGATAGAAGATTTCCAGACTTGTTCGTACTTTTCATTGAGTCCCTCGCGTTATTGTAGAACTCACATCCGATACAGTACAAGACTTTGCGAATTGGTGTGCGAATTGCCCGCTTGTATGTTCCAGAAACATCAATTGGGAACCCTGCCCTCGCCAGCCTTGCGACAAGTGCTTGACATGGTGCTGCGGGACCCAGTTTACCATTCCTGAATGTTCGTACACATGCACGTTCTGGACCATCATCATCGAGTGCGATAGTCCGATCATCCCTCCTGGGTCCAAATGTTTGTTGTGCTCGAACCTAACGCATTTCGTCTACCCCAGGGACTTTGACATGCGGAGACAACACGATATTCCCTGACGGTGTATGCTTTGAGGTCCGCTCTGTTTCTTTATTCTTTCAGCGCCAATACTGACTCTTGGATTAGGGCCTCGACATTAGTACCGAGTCTCCTGCGGTATGTATAAAATTTGAGTGTATGCTCGCAACTGGCTGATTATCCCAACAGTATGCGGGCTGCCACTTTACTGGGGCGAATCCGGGTCGCGCCGACCTCACCTTGACGGTCACTTGGTGTGACGATAACGGAAAGTACCCACCACCCAGCGTCAAATTCAGGATCACGACCACCGAGGTCACCACGTTATCGTAAGACTTTCCCCCGACTAGTGCGGCGTTCAACCAACTCAATCATTATTCATGTGGCAGGCCACTCACATACATTGCTGAGCAACCTCCCGCGGGGAGCGAGAACTGGCCGTTCTATGTCGGACAGAACTACCCTTACATCGGGACTGAGCCCAACCCCTCCCCGCTCCCCACGTTCCC
>JBBPTB010000790.1:0-14014 GCA_038093875.1 Boletus tylopilopsis
CGCCATGATGCCCATATTAAAATTTACTAGGTAGCCATGGAGCACCAACTCGCTGCTCATCAACAAGCTGTAAAACGAGTCGCCGATCTCGAGGCTATGGTCACGCTCCTCCGAGCCCGGTTATCACCCGAGCAGCTTGCGTCCGTTGACTCCGAGCAAAATCAAGCACAACCTCGAACGCAAACCCAGCCACGAAGCCCAGCTCAAACCCATGCATCACCACAATTGCAAGCTCACAGCCAAGGGCAAGGGCAAACTCCAGCACAAACTCAACCGCAGGACCAACCGCAAACCCAAACTCAATCGCAGGACCAACCGCAAGCCCAAACTGTACCAAGACCGACGGCCTCAACACAGTCTTTGACGGTAATAATTATCCCATGGATTAAAGAGTCGTATCTCACACTCGCGTAGCCGTCAAGCACAAACGCCAATAAACGTAGCGATCTAATCGTCTTAAAAATTCCATATCGTGGTGTAAGTAATACTTGGCCGTCTGATACTTGGTATGTCTGTCTCACAGAAGCGAACAAGTTCAACAAGAAGCCACCAATGGAAAATAACGAGCCTCGAAACGAACAAAACGTGAGTGGACACCGTTATACACCTCCTGACTGTTACCGACACCGAAGCCAGGTACCTGCCTCACGACAATCCCCCGCTCATACATCTATCCGCGTGAGCCCCGCGCCACAAAGAAGTAATCCCCTACAGTTCAATCCTAATGATTTCGAAATCTGCATCCATACATGCAACGCGCTTCCGTGTCGAAACGATTCTCGATCCTTTCTGTGGCCGCGTAGACAGCCTTCTCTACCGCGGCACGTTCTTTCGACGAAAAGGCATCATCGCTGTAAGCCTGATTGTCCGGGTTATCGGTTTTTGAATATGCCGCTGGCAGACGCCATGAAGGAACCTCGCAGGGTCAAGTGTCGTCCACCAACGGAGGACGAGGTTGCATTGGCAATAGAGGAGGCAAATGGAACGCGTCGCAGTGAACGAATAGGGGCCAGAGATGAGAGGCCGATTGGGGGTGAAGGTTCAAGAGAACCGGAGGAAAGAGATGATGCTGGAGGAGGGTCAATGCATGATGAAGACGACCATGACGAGGAAGAGGAATGGTCATCGCGAATGAGTGCTGTCTCTCCGGGCAAACGCGTGCGGTCACGTACAACGGATGGTGAAGAGTCACCACGCTCCAGGAAACTGCGGTCACGACTGTCCCTAGTTGAGAAACCATAATCAGGTACATGTAGTGAACACTGGCAAGAAGAAGAGGTCGATAGGGCTTTGCATTGTTCTGTACTATCTATATCCCCGAATGATTCACGATCGGCAGCCAAGCAGTGCAAAAGTACAGGGTATTGTTACTCTTTCACGGCCCATGTGAATGAAGTGCGATGAACCCTTCATCTGGTCCGACCCTCCCGGTGCGTCTCCAAATGTCTGGAGGCATGTTACCCATTCCGCCAGCCGAGTGAGGGTCGCCATAGAAATGGCTCGGAGCAATTGCATTGAACGTTGGCGGTTGGTGCTGCTGTGGGTGACGAGGAGACGCGTATGCATAATTGGGTTGGATTGCAGAAGCGGAAGGATTTCGAACGATGCGAGGGGACTCGTGGCGGAAGTCCGGCGGCTGCATCGAAGACGGACGTGCGGGCGGCTGGAGATGGTCTTCCTCTTGAGGACGCTGTTGTTTCAACACTTCGAGGAGTGGGGTGGGGTCGTAGTAGAGCGTTGACCCACAGTCGACTTGGAATCTAGCAGACATTAGATGACAGACGGTACGGAAGTGGTTCTACTGACTGCTGTGTTCCCAAATCCCATTGTGGCCCCCGTTGTGCACGGGCACTAATCAAAAGGGAGTTCCATTCAGAGGCGGTTTCCTACAGGCCAATTAGTTCGGTGTGTCGCGCAATTAGGAGGTAAACGGACGATTGATTGCGCCAAAGCGCCTGTCGGCGGGTCGTTGTTATGTTGATAGCGTACGCGTGGCCGTTGCTTTGCAGACTTTGGTGGGTACTCTTTGCGGACTAGATTTTCGACCGACAGGCTAAATTTGAAGCCTATACGTTGGGCACCGTGTCGTGGAACCTTGAGTACCAGAGACTTTGCTGGTTTTCCACGAGCCATCTGGTTGTAACGACGGGGTGGAGCTAGAAACCGCCGAATATAGTAGCCTCGATATGGTAGCCCCTTGACCGAATCCAACAAGCATCGTACCAACTGTCCTTGCCTGGATTGCTAGGTATACACTCCGAGAACAGAGAACAAGCCGTCATTTCGAACAGTTGCATTCAACAATGATCATGGCGAGCCCACGTCTGGATGCTCTCTCTAAACACACTCTGCGCCAGCTCAAGTTCATCATCCCTGGCGCTGCCATCACATTTATCCTCAATACTCATAACATCCTATTGGGCCTGGTTTCCACCACTAAGGCTGACATTGTCGATTGGTCGAGGTAGGTCGGCTGTTCATACAGTCCTGCTGTCACTGACGAGAAATAGAATCGTCGCGCTCCTCGCATCATGTCTCGGTGGGCTGGTAGTCCTTCTGTTTCTCTATGTTTTGCTTGTACACTGGCTCCGAGGGGTTGAACCAGACGTAAGTCTCCATATCCACACCCCCTATTATCTCCTTAGACCCTGTTCAAGTACCGGTCGTGGAGGAAGTCTGGCAAGCTTTCGCACGTCATCCCGGCTCTGACTGTCGCCACCTTGGCCGGCTGGTCACTGCTCTCCATCACCCTTGGTAAATGGTCAAATCTAGGATACCTGAAGGGTACTATCGGAGGTGTTTCTAATGTCTTTTTCTGCTTTTTTTGGACGCATGCTGATTCCATCACAGCATCCGGATTATATGCCTTCGTCTTTGGTTTGATGGGCCTGCTACCCCTCCCGATCCGTCGATCGTAATCACTCCAGCAATTTCTCACTCATTCAATGCCTCATCGACAGCAACTTGGAAAGCAAGCACACGGTTGTTCATATCTGTACTATTTTTTGTGTTTACCATTTGTTTCACCACTACATACTGACGAATCAAATAATTACTTCTCTGCCTGTCGTTCGTGACTGCTATCAAACTCTGAGATTGCTGAAGCGATTTCATGATTATGCTCGACGAATGGTTAGCCAGTTGAAGCATTACCTGTCTACGCTTTTCGCACCGGTGACACGTGATGGCAAACGCCACTGGTGTAATCACGCTCCATGTCAGAGCTGGGATTAGATTGCAGCTGCCGGCCGCTTGGGTAGCCTTAAAGGCTCCATGTCACCCACGATGCCATTCACATAAATACGTTTGACACAAAGCCGGACGACGCTGGTATCTCCGAGTCACGTCATGTCATCGTTCGCTCGTATCGTTCTCCGTGAACGCCCTGTAACAGAAATTCTTCCCGACACGTTTGAACTGCAGACCGTCTCAAAGGATGTTCTGAAAGCCGGTGCGGGAGAGGTGGTTGTCCAAGTGACACATGTTTCGCTCGACCCCGCTATGCGAGGGTGGCTGAAGGACGCGCGCAGTTACATCCCTCCTGTCCAGATTGGGGAGGTGATGCGTGCCCTCGGCCTCGGTATCGTCGTGGAGGCCGGTGCGGCAAGCAAGTTCACCAAAGGGGATGTGGTATCCGGTACAGTTGGTGTGTGCGCTTGGCGTCGCTTCTTCCGACCCCCCATCTCTGATGCCCCTCCTTCAGGCTGGACTGAATTTGCCGTTTTGAAGGAGGAGGCGTTGCAAAAGATAACGTGAATCCCGAGGACCCTCCCTTTCCACGCCTACATGTTGTGATTAACGTTTTCATCAGTCCCCCTCCAGGCACTACTGAACTCGACTTTTTGAACACCCTCGGCTTGGTAGGTGAGGGTAATCATTCACAACGTGTTTTTCGGTTTGATTTCATCTGTTCAATGTTAGGCATGACGTCCTACTTTGTGAGTCGCGCCACGATAGCATGTCCTGTCGTTCAGTTCAGGTAGTGATCCGCATTGACCACAACAGGGCCTTCATGACGTGGGGCAGCTCAAGGCAGGCGAAACTCTCCTGGTGTCCGGTGCTGCAGGCGCCGTCGGATCGCTCGTCTGTCAGCTCGGAAAACGTACCGGCGCAAAAGTCGTGGCGCTCGCCGGGAGCGACGACAAATGCGCGTGGCTCCAGAACGAGCTCGGCGTCGACGTGGCCTTGAACTACAAGCATAGCACGTTCGAGGAAGACTTTAAGCACGCCGCCGGGTATATCGACGTCTTTTTTGACAACGTCGGCGGTGAGATTTTGGATCTGGCGTTGAAACGGTTGAACAAGGGGGCGCGGATCGCGTTGTGCGGTGCGTACGGTTTTGCCGTTTCCGTGCGCGTAGCACATTGCTGACGAGGTCGATCTAGGTGCTATTTCTGCCTACAGTAGGTCGCCCCGTGTTGGAGGGTACCCTCACCCTCATACGTCCTCTAGATTCGCCCACGCCGCGTGGCCTCGAGAATTATCTGAACTTGATCTCGCAGCGTGCCAAGATCCAAGGGTTCATCGTGTCCGTTTTTCCCTTGTTATCCATGGCTCGACTTGCGACGGCTTACCGTGAACTGTTAGGTTTGATTATGCGTCACAGTATCCCAAGGCCATCGCTGATCTCGCCGCTGGACTCGCCGACGGGACGATCAAACGCAAGTTCCACATCGTTGAGGGGCTGGAGAACGCACCAAAGGCGCTGCTGATGCTGTTTTCCGGCACGAACACTGGGAAACTGTGAGTCCCGCTTTCATCCTCGGACTCGTTGGAAGCTACAATGCAGATCGCATAGCGTTGTTCAAGTTTCCAACGCACAGTCCTCTGACCAGGCAAGGTTGTAAGGGTCGCCTGATTTATTTTTTCTTATATCGTGCCAACCCTCGAATAATAATAACACAATGGGATTTCGACGACCCGGGGTATCGTTACAAGTCTGAAACAAGAATTGCAATTCACATGGTAGATCGTAAAAAAAAAAAAAAAAGTTCGTGCGCACTGCGCCGACGTGTCGTTGCCCTTTCCAATAAGAATAAGAAACGAAGTTTCCCTCCAAGAGATGACGACCTTGCCCGTTAGAGTTGTCCGATTTCCAACCTGCACGGCGAGACGACTTTAGACGTTCCTGCCGCTCACTTCCATGGCCCTCGCCATGGGCTTCTCGTCGAATGATCTCGAAGAGCTCGCATCTTCGTGCGGTCCGAGCGCAGCGAGATAGCCTGATGGGACAAGTCCATTCTCTTCGTGGTACATCTTGTGTGCTCTCAGGAACGCAACGTGCTGCGGGGTCAAGGCTGAGACGGATTCGCATCAGCGCATCGCTACACCTCGATGTGGGAAGGCGAGATACATACTCCGGGAGGAAGAACCGAGGAGAGTGTCATAGAAGAAAAAGGCGAGGATCGTGGCTGGGATGTTGGTGAGCGCGGCGATGGCGGCGTATGGGCCACCTGCGGCCCGACGGCCCCAGATCGTCAGCGTCATGAGGCGTGCACCGAGGTCACGGGCGGTGTTGGCAGCGACTGGCAATTGATTGATGATCAATAAGGATGGATGTCTATGAAACAAGGGGAGTACCTGCGGTTGGAGAAAATCCCCATATGGCGATGCCACTTTTGGGGAGGGGTCAGCAAAAATCGGTAAATGGATTAGAGAAGGTGCGTACTATGTGAATCCGATGACCCAAGGGGCCGCTGACGGTGGTACCATATGGTTGGTTGGATCGAGGCATGCGCCAATAGAAAGGCCAATGACGAAATCCTTTGCGTACCACGCTTAGACTGAGTACTGAAGAGAAGGGACCAAGGACTCACCGTCATGAACTCGTTAAGGAGAGCGCGGTGCAAATTTGCCCCGGGCAACACATAGAGTGCGAATATACCTCCTGGACCATCAGGTGAGAACATCAGTGTATCATAGAGGTGTTTCTCGAGAAGAATGCCCTCTGCGGCCTTTGAAAGGATGAATCTTGTTCTCTGTGAAGGCGATCGAGAGAGAGCATACCACGATCAAGTCCTTCCACTGTACATATATGACAAGGCATGCCAAATAAGCACCAAATATCTGTGCAATTATGTACCTGTTTGATGTTGGTATTGCCCGATGCAGAAAAAGATGGGAAATGGACGCACAAGAGAGCTTTCTGCACGGGAAATTTTCTGAACAGGACAAAGGAAATGGTGACGCCAGGATGGAAGTGACCAGCAGAAGCGGCCCCACAGATTGAAATCGCAAGCATGATTCCGATGGAGTAGGCGAAGCCGACGGTGAATAGAGCTAGGGATCAAGGTCAGGATCGATGTTGACGGTACAAGAGGTGGGCTGACATCCAAGCGGCTGAGCTGTGATATCTCCGACAACAAAAGCAGCAGTAGACCCGACGCCTGCGACACGGTCGATCGTTAGCAATGATGGACAGGAAAGTTCGACCGACCAGCGTAAACATATAGGAATACACCAAGCTGGACGAAGTCAAGTGATCAGTCGGACGTAAGGAGAGGGCATGACGATAGGGATGAGGCACCGATTCAGCAACCAGTTCAGTGAAGACATGGAGTTTGGTGTACTTGACCCTCTCCCAGTGGGTCATGTAAAATGGTGCGGAGAAGACATCGCGCAGACGAACAGACGAGGGGGGCATGATAGAAGAGGATGAGGGGGAGCATACTGACGGGGTAGCAGAGCTTTTTATGTCCCTCAGCGAGTAGCCTGAGAGAATGTCATTCTGCGTGACATGCTGGGATGTACCGAAATGTATGCGATGCGAATCGCAATGCCTGTATTAATAGTAGTACGGCAAATCAAGGATCTGATCTGTACCTGTACCTACGCTCTCCAGTCTTGGATTGTACTCGATAGTAGCCAATCTGTTTAACAAGGGCACACGATGCATGTCCCCGAAGGAAGAACTCCGAGGGATACCATGAAGGGCAATATGCAGTCCCTGTGGAGATTTGAGTTTGAGTGATGGTAAATCGTAGCACTACATACTAGCTATACTAGTAGTGTAGCTCACCCTGACCGTAGGCCAGTCAAGGTCACCAGGTGCAATGACCCCGGCCACCGCATTCAAACTCCGTAGTGGCGGGGTACTGAACCGAAGACCAATGGAAGGGAACCCACGACGAGCAGCGCGGGCGGCCTGAATGCATGCGGCACTGTGCTGGTCATCGTCGGTCGCGACACAGACCCAGTGTTTGAGGTAGCGTTGTCGTTGGGGTCCTTGATTGAGAGCGGTGTCATGTTCCCGCGGGTGTGTATTCAAGTATGTAGTGAGCGACTCTTGGACCAGCACGCAACATAAATTTTGTTCTTGTTCGTCTCTTTTCACTCTCGCCGAAGTAAATTAGCTTAGCTTGAGAGGGTTCGTTTACCCCTTCCAAGCCAGAACAGCGAGATTTTCGTCTCAGTCGCGTCGTGCTTTGCTATCTTCTCTCAGCTGTGTTCTTCCGACCTCTCTCCTTGATTCAATTGTTTTCTTTCCCTCTCTCTCTACTTCTTTCCATATATTCTCTTCACAATGGCAACTACTTCCCGCTCAAAGCAGACCAAGAGGGGTGGTATGACTGACTCGTCCACCCGGCACGTTTCTTTTTATCCCCCGCCTCATAATAACTTCCCTCATCTCCCTCGTCTAGTCGTTCCGCCTGGTCTTCAGGGGCAAGGGCTTCCCCCACCTTCTCTCCCGCCAACACTCCTTCCCGCCTCCCAAACGGCCCTCCCCCGCCCTCCCAGGGGGTTTTCCCACCACTCTCTGCCCACACCAACGGCACCCGTCCTCAAGATCCCCCACAAGATCGCATCCTCCAATCTCTCTCTGGTCTTACTGTGCGTTTCATATATCCGATTCACTCCCTTGTAACCACCCTACATCTCCCCTTCCTCTCCAGGGTACGACCATCACCTTGTCCACAAAATCTGGCCAGCGTTACGAGGGCGTCATTTTCTCTACAGCCCCAGACAGTGACACACCTGGCGTATCTCTGAAAGACGTCAAGGAGATATCTAAACCCGGCACTCCTCTCAAAGACGCTCTCTTCCTCGCTTCCGCCAACATCGACAATTGGCAGTCCGGACCAGCAGACGCCAAGCCTCCCTCAAATGGTGACAGTGAGTCATTGCCCCAGGATCCACTTCCCTTCCTTCTCTCCGTTCTAATCATCGGTTCTCTGTGACAGCGTTTCGTACGGATACTGATATTGCCAAGGGGAAGCTCGCACGAGAGCGCGAATTGTTAGCGTGGCAACCCTCCGACTCATCAGCGTCACCAGCAGTACCTACTGCCCACCACGACGGCATCGGAGATGAACTTACATTTGGTCCTAACGCAGCCAATAACTCTTGGGACCAGTTCGCCGTCAACGAACAAAAGTTTGGTGTCACCACATCGTTTGATGAAGAGGTTTACACCACCAGGCTCGATAGGTCTGCTGCAGACTTTAAAGAGAGGGAACGCAAGGCACAACGCATTGCCAGCGAAATCATGGGGGTATGTCCTCCCCCCGAGGGTGCCTTGTTATGTATCCTCACAAAGTTTGGCAGAGTGCCACCAACAACCCACATATAGCCGAGGAGAGGAACTTGAACCTCGATGACAGTGGCGTCAACGAGGAAGACAAGTGCTTTTTTTCTATTTTCGTACTCCTTACACGTTCCTTACGACACATCACAGATACGGTGCAGTTGTTCGTGGTTCAAATGCATACATTCCTCCTGGTGCGCGCAAACAACAACAGCTGCAGCCTGGTCTGGCAGGACCCCCAGCAATCAGCAGCCCACCGCCCAAAACCGATGTCCCCAAGGTTTCCGTCAATGGCCCTGACGGAACCGTAGTACCTTCAAAAGAAGTCCCTCCAGCCGCTAAATCGACTTCTCCAGGACCCTCGGCGTCGTCAGTGAACAAGGTATGTCGCTTCACGCTTCTCTGGAACATCTGCTCGTCCTCCTTACCATTGTTATCATTATAGCCTCCAGCAGATCCTGTCCCAGCATTTCGTGACTTTGTGACCAACGAACGTCAACGCTTGACGCAAAAGAAACAGGCCTTGGTCAAAAGTGAGATGGACAAGCGCAAAGCCGAGTTACTCAAGTTCTCGCAGACGTTCAAGGTCGGTGATCCACGTGCATCTTCTCTTTGATTATTGTTTATGGTTGCTCAGCTTAACAAGCCCATTCCCGACGATCTGGTACCCATTCTGGCAAAGGATGAAGAGAAACAGCGGCAGATTCGTGAAAAGGCTAATCAGGATGCAGCCTCGACGTCGGCTCGGACCATCGGTGCCGTAGGAACGCTCAACCCATCTCCGAGTGCTTCGCGTGTACCGCAGTTACCACCCTCTTCCAAGGTTGCACCTGATGGAGCGCGGAAACCTATCTTGGTTGCTGCTGCTTCAACAAAACCTCCTGCGCCAACTCCATCGGCGTCCACTTCGAAAGTACCCACCAAACCATCGGAGTCTGGCAAGACAAACGGTAAACCGATGATCAACATGTACATCCAGCCCATACCCCCTTTCAAAGGGATTAAGACAAAGTCACCCAGTCCACAGGTGAATGGAAGTCCGTCTTCTACTACTGTACCGACGTCGCCCACATCGACGAACCGCCTAAATGCAAACGCATCGTCCTTCCGACCAAATCCAAAGGCAAATGCCTTCACCCCTGTAACATTCATGATGCTCATTCGCCGCTTGGCAACACTGACGTTGAATCGTCTTGTTTTGCTCTCTATATAGGGTCCTACCTCACCTATTCCCAGTACTGCTTCTGCCTCTGCCTCTGCCTCGGCGTCACCACGTGCCAAACCGGCTGAATCGGTAAGGTCGCCGATCAATGGTGGTGTGTTGCTCAAGGCGTCTCTAGGCACCTACTACTCCCAATCCCTTCTTTGGCACGAAAATCGTCAAGAAAACTGCGGTGCATGTCAAAGATGACTTCAATCCTTTCAAGCACCACAAGGTTGCCGAAGCTAGTAATATCAGTATGACAACGATCCATACGTCTCTATGCGTTGCTCTGATCCTGTTCCAGCTGCGATGTGGCCATATAGTGGCAAACGATACGCGAACATGTTCCCTCCACTGCCTCACCAACCACCTCAGCAACCGCCTCACGTGGGACCACCCGGACCCCCGCCAGTCACTCACCACCCGTACGAAGAGGGCGAACAACGTTTTATTTACGTTCCTTACTATCACGGACAGGCAAGAAATTTATAGTCTTCAGCCCACAATACGAATTGACCTGTCGTCACAGCCTATCATGGCCCCACCACCACCCGGAGCCTTTGTATCGGCACCCTTCATGCAGCCAATGCCTTACCCCCCTGGCATGCCACCAAACGCACAACGTGAGTGGCCATCAATTCATTTCTGACTGATGATAAACCCATGAGCTAGCTATGTATGCTGCGTCACCAATGCCACAAATGCCACGTGCGATTTGCACTCTCGTATAATAAGAGATTGTTGTTGACTGTTTTCTTGCTCTAGCGCCGCAATACATGCCACCACCTGGCACGTACGCTCCCCCACCAAATGGCGCAGGTCCCCGACCCTCCATGCCACCCACCCCTACCCCCATGCACGCGCACCCATATTACCACCAGAGCCCACAATGTCTGTCCTCATCTTTTAAATTTAACTGGCACATCATTGAAACCGCCTTGCAGTACAACACGCCGTTCCGTACCCTATGATGATGCCACCCGGTGGCCCCAACGGGCCTCCGCACGCGTATGAGGCAGGTCCAGCCCCACCACCGATGGGTGGGGTCGGCCACGCATGAACATGACTACCGCATCATCCATCGCTTTTTCCCCTCATAATGCTACTGTTGTTGTGAGCTCGAGAGCGGTTGTGCCAGACTTTGTTGTATGTGACACGCCCGAGGCCGAGGAGGGCACATCCAGGGTCTTTAGCTACTGTAACTACGATACTTTGCTGGCATAAATTGCTTTGGAGACAGAATGGTGGTTTCGTGAACCTGCGGAACACTGGTTGGGTCGTCGGCGTCTGCGCGCGACTTCACCTTGTGTCTTCTGATTCTTGTGTGCCGCGTCTTCAACACAGCACGCTCCAATAAATTGGGATGAACATTCCAGTGTGCCGTTTTCTGCGCGAAGGAGACCTCGGAGATAGAGCTGGTAGTTCATTTCAACAATGTCGTACTGATTCCATCATCATTTGCTCCCTCATTCAACCCATTCATCCATGGCCGTGTTTCCCTTCCTCCAATATTATCGCGAGCAATGGCGTTCCATCCCTCAGCCCAAGCTACTCGAGGATGTCAGTTCAAAGACAATTCTTGTGACTGGGTCAAACGTCGGGCTGGGGTTTGAAGCTTGCATACACTTTGCAAAGATGGGGCCCAAGTTGCTCATTGCGACTTGTAGGCACCTTGTCAAGTGCGAACTGACACGAAAATGTATGTCTACGAAGCAACTTGCCGAGTTTCGGCGGGTTGACCCGACCAATAATAGCCATCCTCGATCGTGCACCCAGGACCGAATTATGCACTTGGCCACTCGAGTTGGTGAGCTTCCAGAACGTGCGTTCTTTTGTTGCCAAGTTCGCGACGGACGGAAACGGAACGCTGAATACACTCGTCGTCAACGCCGGTGTGTTTCCTGACAAGTACATTCAAACGCAAGATGGTTGGGAAGTAATGTACACGATCAAAATACCCTTCTCCGCTACATAATAATCTTTGTTTTACCAACCAGATTGCAAGTGAACTATCTTTCCAATGCGCTGCTGAGCATCTTGCTCTTGCCCTACTTGATAAACTCGTCCTCCCCTGATTCGCCGTCGCGTCTGGTTTTCGTGTCGAGTTTTGCACACTTTTTTGCTCCCGAGTTGAAGATGTCAGACTCGCAGGACAGCATTCTGAAAACCATCAACCAGCCCGAATTCGGTGACAGGTCCGTGACTCTCTGGCTGATCATGTTGAATATGACCAAGAGCTTTCACCTATCACTAGTCTTGCTCGTTATCGACTTTCAAAACGTGAGTGCCTTCCTTTGATTTGCGAGGAGGAATCTGAATATGGTTATTTACAGTACTGGGGGTCATGTTCATTCGCGAGCTGGCGTCCCGTCTTCCTGAATCCACTGCTCTCATTGCATGCTTGACCAATCCAGGTTTCTGCGAGTCCGAAATCACGCGCAGCATGCTTCCAAAAGGATGGCTTTATTTCTTTTTTACACAGTTGTCCCTCATACGATCGACCGAAGAGGGGAGCAGAACGCTCGTACACGCTGCGGTCGCCAGCGATCGTTCGATGCACGGTCGGTACTTGTCCTGCTGCGAGGTGGCCGAGGAGAGCGACTTTGTGTTCACCCCACAAGGCAGGGCGTGTTCTGCAAAGATTTGGGTGTGCATCGTCTCTCTGTTCTGTTTTTTTTAATGATACTTGGAGTCGTTGACGTTGCGCCTCTCCCCCCAAAAAAGGATGAAACGCTAACGATCTTGTCTGGCGTCGACGGACGCGTTTCGGAGATTGTAGAAAGGTTTCTATGGGCTGGACCGTGATTATTCGTGTCGTTTTTGTTGCTGTTTGTATAAAGCATTTTGCTTACGAGTGGATTGTTGGGTACGCTGGGGGGATGCGATGTTCACAAGGCTACCCCCCTTGCGAAGAAGTCGAGTCGCTCGCAGCGCTTGGTTTCATGCATCGCCTTTCCGGTCGATGCCGCGAAGTTTGTCGAATCTTCAAGTCACCGTGTGTGACCGCAGCTCCCAACATTAGCCTGGGTTGAATGAGATCATCCTAGCTTGCCTGTGGTACCTCGTCGTACTCGGCACACCGGCAGCGTGGGTGGGTGCTTTCTGATACCCTGTTGACCAATGACCAATAGTAACTTCGCATCACGGTCACAGTTTTCTCAGACACCCAGGCTTGACTGTGTCACTTGGATTGTCGACGTCGAGCGTACCCAACGAATGTCTTGCTGGAAATGACACTGATCTTGGCCACCCTTCATTGTGGTTGCCCTCTCAGATCATTTGTGAGTTTCTTCGGCTAGGATTACCAACAAAAGTGTAGGATTGGTGATGCTCCATTGTAAATTCGGCTCACTGCATTTGTTGCTAGTTATCCGGATGCGCGCGACTCTAGAATAACGTTAGTCGGTATGACACCTTTAATCACCCACGGGGCCCTGACTCACCGTTGGATGTGAACTTGATCTTCGATGCGAAACAGTACTCAATTGTATACAGCGGAGGAAGTACCATCGTGTGTATCATAAACTTCTGTATCAGATATTGTTTCAGGCACAGGTCAACGTTCGAACGTTCAACGTCCACCAGAACAAACCGCCTATTTCCAGTTTCATAACTTCGCAACACACGGTGAGTCGGTATGCGTCTTGGAGTATGTATCCTACGATGCTCAAGAGAAATTACCTGAAGGGTCGTTCGGCGTTTGCATCTCCCTTTGACCTGGATTCATTTCCCAACTTCCATGGCTGTATTCACCCTCCTTCAATATATTTGCGACCAATGGAGCCCCATCCCTTTGCCCAAACCACTCGAGGATGTCAGTTCAAAGACATTTCTTGTGACCGGGTCAAACGTCGGGTTGGGGTTTGAAGCCTCAGTGCATCTCGCAAAGCTGGGGCCTAAATTACTTATTGCGACAAGTAGAGACCCGGTCAAGTGCGAACTGACACGTAAATGTAAGTTGAGTGTGCAATCATACCGAGTTTCAGGAGACTGACGTGACGGAAAACCGGCGCTTCAAGCCATCCTTGATCGGGTAACTGCGCCGAGTACAGAGTTGTATACTTGGCCACTCGAGTTGGGCAGCTTCCATAACGTGCGCTCCTTTGTTGACAAGTTCGAGACGGACGGAAACGGAACGTTGAATACACTCGTCGCCAATGCCGGCGTGTTGAGGCCTGACAAGTACACTCGGACGCAAGATGGTTGGGAAGAAATGTATGTATGAAGTGCCTCCGTCTCTCCCGGGGCCGTCTAGATCATCTTACCTATTTCGTCAACCAGGTTGC
>JBBPTB010000791.1:0-13980 GCA_038093875.1 Boletus tylopilopsis
TATATCTTAGGGACTACGACTCGTTCCTCCGTTTACGGCGTCTCCTTGGCATACACGAAAAAGGCCTGCCGAAGAACATTTGCACAGCGATTCGACGCAATCAGATCACCCCTGATGTTCTCGAAGAGATTGGAAACACGTTCAAAAAGTCGCCTCTGCCTTCAGTGATGAAGCTACTTGCAATTCGAAGGAGAGGCCTAGCTTTTGGAGAGACACATATGGGTAAAATTCTGCAGGGGCAATCACTTACTGAAGAGGACTTCAACAACCCCGGTTGGGTGAAATCTGACCGTATTGGTGGTCCACGGATACCCCAGCGCGTAACGGGGGAAGATAATCCTGAATGCTCAGCGTTTTCTCAGTCATACAAGCGACGGCAAGAGATGGTAGATCTTCTTGATGACGATTCTGGACAATTGCACAAACGGCTGCGGGCAGGTCAAGAGTGAACATCCTATCAAGTACGCTGCCTTTTTACTGAATGACAGAGAGCTTACAATTTGGTTGTAGACTCTTCATGATATTGCATGTGCTCGTTTAAATGATATGCCTTCCCTTTGCTAACATGTCCCTTACACCTCATTAGTACTATTTGTACGACTGACGCAAGCGATAAAGTGATGTGCTGTCTGATACAATACGAAGGGATTCCGACGTGGCGTCTACCTCATGGTTGTCCAGGACTCCGAACGTGTGGACTGGTGGCAACAAATCCTGGGGACCTGTCAAACCATCATTGAACTGGCTGTGACAGTGTCACAGACGGAAAAAGACGATGGTATGTACCAAGCCCGAGTCACGATCGATACCCAGAAAATGCCACGCAAAAAGGCAACGCACCCGCACCTCCACGGCGATACCACAACAATCGCCGCGGAATATCGCCCCCTCTTTCAGAGACGGTCGCCGCGCTCTGAGCTGGTCCGTCAACGCCACAAACCGAACCCCTTCCCGATAGAGACAACCCGGCTAAACAGGACGCCGAGGAGACAGTATGCACCGCACCCCCGCCTTGCAACGACGCCGGCAGATCTCCCCGTACAGGGTTCATCCGCTGGCTAATCAAGATAAGAAACCGATCCATGGACTCATCGGTGCGACGACCGATCGAACTAATCTCGCGGACCTGGTGCAGCTACGGTGGCATCGGTCATCGGCCCAAGTGCTTTGGAAAGCGTCATGTCATCTTGGGAAGAGCCACGTCCATGTCCGAGCATGCCGTGGCATTACGAGCGTACGTCAAACGCTTCGGTGACGTGGATTGAGGACTGGGGCATCCCTCGTCCATGTGGCCGCCCGGTCGCAGATCAGGCCCAGGGGAGTATGTAATGCATCACCACCCCAAAACACACTATCAAAGGAGGATAGAGTCCTTCCAAAGACAGTGTCTTCCCATTTTCGACGGCAGATATAGGTCGCAATCCCATCGGCCACGACTCCTGTAGGCATATGGTAGGGCAACAAAAAGGAGTCTTTGAATCCTCTCTGGAGATACATGTCGTATCGCGATACCAATCTGTCCAAGAGGAAGGTTCCTCTTTCATACAGCCATCATTGCCAGAACAGAGCAGCCTGTCTATGTGCATATGAGATCAAATCATGAGAATCATGCCGCACCAGGCCAGGTCGAAAGCGAAACGATGGCAAATGAACATCCTTGATGGGCGAGTCGCGTGGCACTATGTACACCAAAAAAAGTCCCGAATGCAACCGGCGCACCAGCGTCCGAGCATGCGCTGTGCGTGTATAGCTCTTCCTCCAGCCCTGTTTGGCAGAACGACGTGGAACGAAAGAGATGTATCATAGATGATTGCGGCGGGTAGAAGTTGATAATCACAAGTGGTGGGATCCTGAAAACCACCAACGAGTTCGTATTTAACCCCACGCTGCCGTAGTACTGCAGGACAAGCAGTCAGATGCGATACGCGTGACAAGGGGTAAAGGATGGGGGTGCTCCGAGAGGCAACTTCACTGACCTGTAGTTCACGATGAGATGGCCGTCCGTCGCAAACGACTGTATACAACCCCCTGTATTAGCAAAAAAAAGTACGACAGTAGTAGGAGGCTTGGCGACTACCTTGAACAAATTTGACACAGTATCGTCCGGCGCAGGCGAGAACGCCAAGTTGATATACGTGAACTTGATTGCGAGACAAGAAGGAAAACGATCAGGCGCGATATCAGCGCACGCCCATCACACCGTTCACGGATAATGAGCAACGAGAAGCAAGAAGCAAAAAGAAGGGTTTCACACCAGTGGTTCACCCGCCTTCCATCCCAACTCCTTCCTCAAAAACTGAATCACCGCCTGAAATCGGTTCGCAGCCGTGATCTTGTAAAAGTTTTGCTTCATGATTGGGGCATTGCCGACGGCCTTGAAGCGCACGACCACTGTTCTCCCGCGCAATCAGTAGTCACGTCATCGTGGTCATCGTCAAAGAGGGTTTTTTTTGTAAGCATAAGAGGCGTATCGAGGCCGTGAAAACAGACCTTTGGACGGATCCTTCTTCTTGTAGGTCTCCAATGCCTGGATGGCTTGCATGAGAGACTCGCCACCTTCGCCTGGCGACCAAGGAAGGGTGGTTTGACGACCCGGCTCTTCTGGACTGCCTGGTGTTTGCGCCATTGCCTGTGCCCAGTTGTTGTGGTTGCCGTGGGCGTTGTGTTCGCCGGTTGATCAGTGTCTTGTTAGCGATGAATCCCTGTTTGGAAGCGAAGACGACCAAACAAAAGGAACTGATACAGACATTTCATGTTGGAAGTGCTACCTCATATACCCTGGGCCAATTCCTTGCCAGAGGTTGCCGTCCAAAAGGTAAACGGCTGAGGTCCGTCAGTCCATATCTTTCGGTTTCCATTGTCTATGAACTCATGGACCTCGCAGGCAGTGACCCCGGAATGCGTACAAATTTGCTGGTCATCCTGTCCTACCCGGGGAAGTTGAAGGTATAGCTCGTGCGTATCACTGAACGACGTGGACGTACTTACCAGCCATTGCGCGTTGCATGGCTTTCTCACTCGTACCACGACCTCGGTATGGCCTCCCAACTAGTGTCGATTCTCCTACCTCCAACGTTGAGATGTGTGCGCTTTGACGGTCCAGCCCACAGCGACTCTTCGTGATCTCACCGCACCGCTGGCCAAGCGCGTCGCCCGTTCACCCCACTCAAAACACCTCCAAACCACGGGGAATGTATTCACCCCTCCCCCACCGCTCGCGAAGAGCGTACCACAAATACTTGCTTAGCGACGGCGATCCCGGGTGGAGTTCAACCTGTCCCCCTCGTCTGTGCCAGATCTTAAGAGATGTAACAGCGATAGAGGAATCCGACGAGATACGTGGGTACAATCGTGAACTTCGCAAAGACCCCTTTGATATGCTTACCCTTTAAGAACGTACCAAGCGTGGTGCCTGTCGATATCGGCTTTTCATCTGGGACCCAGGTATTGTTTCACACCTTTTCCTCCGTTTCTTATCTGATAGTGCAATGCTAGATATTCGGTTGGTGTGCGACTTGAGCTCCGACGACTCAATCAATCCTTGTTGGTGTCTGCCATCGTCCCTGCTATCCTCGACATATACCAGAATATAACTTGGGACAAGCTTGTGGAGATCACCAGCGATAAATGGGATGTGTGGCACCCTAGTAAGTCTCGATGAGCCACGGCCACCTTGAGTGAATATTCAACAATTTGCGGTCTAGGAAAGATGCAAGGATGAATCCGGCTTTTATCGGTTGCGGCTGCTCAATCTTTCCAACTTCGACAATAAGCACTTGCCGTTGTGAGGGGGCCTCTGCAAACCACGCCAGAGTGACCTGCGCTGGTACGGCATGACATCACGAAAAAAAATTTCTATAAGGTGATACAACTGTTCCATGATTTATTGAGCCTGACGACATATTCGCGGTTCCACCAGACGGCTGGGGGCGGCTGTCGCTTGTGATTAATTGAGACCTGGTTCGTTAATTGAAGCTAGTTGGAGACGCTTCCACTGATCGCATGTTTCTACGCCAGGTGCCGGGAATCTGAAGTGTTGAAATAGATGTTAAGCCACTCCACGGCGCAGGAACCCCAGAGATTGGTCCAACCCTCTGTTTAATTCATGTACGATTGAACTCCGCATGCTTCTTGCAGCCACTACGTTGATGTTGGGCTGTTCTACCTTTGCTATATCCTCTTTTCCAACTTTGATTCCTTGGTCGCATGCTTTCATTTGCGCGACGTGCTTCTTGTATCACGTCCTGCGTACTAGGCACATGTATTCTTTGGTTTCCGCTGCGGATCTTTCTCGTGAGGGATGGGTCAGCATGGATTGGGTCAAGGTATGTCCAGTATGTCACTGAGTGTACTTGCTTATCACTGTCCCCTTACACTAAGGGCTTTTTGGGATGGGAGCCGAACTTGTGAAGGTCTGGATGGACGAGCACTTAATATTGGATAGTACTCAGCAATGTGGACTCGTCTCGACCCTATCCGTACATTCACTGGGTTTCGGGATAAAAGTTCGATGTAAATTCAATCCGTGGTTATAAGGCGCGGAACTGTGAGTTTGGACTCTGCGCGTAGCCCGTAGCGCGAACAACGATATGGGGGGTTCAACAGGTCAAGGTGACTAAGTAAGATCCCAGTCATCGGCCGTGTGGTCTAGACTGAGTCCATGAAGTTTTTGGCTTCTCGGTTGCTTATCGATAAGCGCCTTGCCCTTGTTTCATCGCTCCCAACAGGTTAGCACCCTCGACTTTACATAAACTGAACGCTCAGATTTCGCATCGAGGCTCTTAGAATGTCTACAGAAAACACGGTCTCGAATTTCAAGAACCTCCAAGAGCGGTTCGGCCGATTTCGGATCCTTATCCTTGGGCGTGCTAACGCCGGAAAGACAACTATTCTTCGGGCGATCTGCGACTCCACGGAGGACCCAAAGGTCTATGATGGTAACGGGAATGAGGTATGGGTCCAGGTTGATGTATTTCGTCGTGCCACATGCTGAAACGTGCGATCAGGTCGATCCGTCGCAAGTCGAGGGATCCATGGAAGTGCGCAGCGGGCTTCCTTGCTGTGGTCGGTTACTGACGGGGTGCGATTGATCAGCGCGGACTCCATGATGTGGAAAATGAATTAGTGTTCCGAAGCAACGACAAATTCATCTTCCACGATTCTCGAGGCTTCGAGGCGGGACGCAAAGACGAGTTCTTACGGACCATGGACTTTATCGCAGAGCGTGCAAAGACCACTATCCTCAAAAAGCGCATTCATGCGATATGGTGAGTGGCACGGTCGCATTTCGTTGAGGTAAATTTTATCCTGTCCCATCCAGGTATTGTATCTCAATGGACAAAGTCGAACGAGCAATCCAGCGCTCCGAGGAGATGTTTTTTAATGAATGTGATCCCGGAAATAGTAGCTCCTACGTCATTTCTCTGTTCTATAACTGACGTAGTGGTTTCCCAGTTCCGGTTGTGGTGCTGTTCACAAAGTTTGATGCCTTGCGGGCTGTAGCACTAGGAAAACTAGCTCCTGGTGACCGACAATTGCCAACACAGGAGCGAATGTTGAAAGCTGAGCCACTCATTGAAGAAGTGTTCAAGAATGCTGATGTATGGGGTCATCTTTCTCGGTTCAAGCATCCTCCAAGGGCCTGTGTCCAAATCAAAGGTTATTGTTACTCCTTCTTTTATGTTGCTATCATGCTTGACTTTATCAACACCTAGATATGCACAAGTCCACTAAAGGATGCAGTGATATCTTGGAGGCCACTGCCAAATCCCTTGATGGAAAGGCTTTGCAGATGTTACTTATCTCAGCTCAAGAGGCAAACATTGCAATCTGTGTGAAATATGCAGTTCAAGAGTTTGTTCCTGCATTGATCCATCTCCTACTTAGCTAACATCAGCCTTTTCAATAAAGCCTCATTGACAAGACAGACAAAGTATATGGCTCATTTGTTCCATTGGCCAAAATGGGTGCACTGGAACTTGAGAGCATTGCAAGGTGGTTTCCTCACATCAAGGTGAGATGAAACTCATTGTATTGGTGCAATGAATTGAAGATATTTATTTTTCCTCTACCTTAACAATCATAGTGAGTCAAAGGCAAAATATTGGGATGGAATTATAATAATGAGTGTATGATTGTTGATTTCCATGAATTGGAAATTTTAGTGTGTAAGTTTCACCATAGTCATTTTGATTATTAAGTTTTGATTTTACATCTGGTAGGAGGTGAGTAGCAGATCATAGGTATTTGAATGGTGTTAATAAATCCACATGCTCCATTGCACTGATAGTTTATAGATTGTATTGTGATAAATTCATGGGTTTATATTTTTTTTATATAGGAAGTGAGTTGTATATTGTGGCATGTTGTGGGAATGAATCTTAATCCTATTTTGGAAATTATAGCTTGTGAGTTGTAGCATCCTGGTGGGTGATGATACTGATGATTCCATCTCCACTCTTCATCCTACATTGGGAATCATAGGAAGTGAGTTGTGCATTGTAGTGTTCTGGTGCAATGATCTCAATCATTCAATCTTCATCCTGCATTGTAAATCATAGCAAGTGAGTTGTGCATTGTGGCATGCTAGCAATACTAATTGTTCCATCTCCAATCTTCATCCTACTTTGAACACCATAGCTTGTAAGGTTGTGCATTGTAACTGGTGCAATGATGCTGATCATTCTATCTCCTTTCTTCATCCTACATCTAAATACATAGGAAGTGAGTTGTGCATTGTAGTATTCTGGTGGGGTAATGATACTGATTGTTCCATCTCCATTCTTCATCATAGCAAGTGGGTTGTGCCATGTAGCATTCTGGTGGGACAGTGATGCTGATTGTTCCATATCCACTCTTCATTCTGCATTGGAAATCATAGCAAGTAAGTTTTGCATTGTACCATTTGGGTGGGGCAATGATACTGATTGTATCATCTCCACTCTTCATCCTACATATAGCTTGTGAGTGGTGCATTGTAGCATTCTGGTGGATAATGATGCTGATTGTTCCATCTCCACTCTTCATCCTGCATTGGAACTCATAGAAAGTGAGTGATGCATTGTAGCATTCTGGTAGAGCAATGATGCTAATTGTTCCATCTCCACTCTTTATCTTCAATTGGAAATCATAGGAAGTGAGTTGTGCAATGTAGCATTCTAGTGGGGAAATGATACTGATTGTTCCATCCCCATTCTTCATCCTGCATGGAAATCATAGCAAGTGAGTTGTAGATTGTAGCATTCTGGTATGGCAATGATGCTGATTGTTCCATCTTTACTCTTCATGCTGCATTGGAAATAATAGCAAGTAAGTGGTCCATTGTAGCCTTCTGGTGAGGCAACAATGCTGATTGTTCCATCCCCACTTTTCACCCTGCATTGACAATCATAGCAAGTGAGTTATGCATTGTAGCATTCTGGTGCAATAATGATAATCATTTCATCTCAACTCTTCATCTTGTATTGGAAATCATAGCAAGTGAGTTGTGCATGGCATTTCAGTAGGGCAATGATGCTGATTGTTCCATCTCTACTCTTCATCCTGCATTGGAAATCATAGGATGTGAGTGGTGGGCATAATGATGTTGATGATTCCAATCTTCACTCTCCATTCTACATTGGAAATCATAGCAAGTGAGTTGTGGATTGTACATTGTAAGAGTCTGGTACAATAATGCTCATCATTCCATATCCACTCTTCATCCTATATTGGAAGCATAGAAAGTGAGTTGCACATAGTGGCATACTGGTGGGACATTGATGCTGATTGTTCCATCTCCACTCTTCATCCTGCATTGGGAATCATAGCAAGTGAGTTGTGCATTGTAACATTCTGGTGCAATGATACTGATGATTCCATTTCCACTCTTCATGCCACATTGAAAATCATAGCTTGTCAGTTGTGCATTGTAGCATTCTGGTGCAATAATGCTAATCATTCCATCTCCACTCTTCATCCCATATTGGAAACCATAGCTTGTAAGTTATCCATTGTAGCATCCTGGTGCAATAATGCTAATCATTCCATCTCCATTCTTCATCTTGCATTGGAAATCATAGCAAGTGAGTTGTATATTGTAGCATCCTGGTGGGATAATGATGCTGATTGTTCCATCTCCACTCTTCATCCTGCATTGGGAATCATAGCTTGTGAGTTGTGTATTGTAGCATTCTGGTGCAATGATGTTGATGATTCCATCACTCTTGGAAATCATAGGAAGTGAGTTGTGTATTGTAGCAGGGTGATGATACTGATCATTCCATATCCACTGTTCAACCTATTTTGAAAATAATAGGAAGTGAGTTGTGCATTGTGGTATGCTGGTGGGGAAATGATGCTGATCATTTCATCTCCATCTTCCATCATGCATTGGAATGCAAGCTTGTGAGTTGTGTGTTGTAGCATGGGTGATATGCTAATCATTCCATTTCTATCTATATTGGTCATTGTAGCATGTAAGCTGTGCATTATGGAATTCTGGTGGGACAATGAAGCCAATCATTGCACCTCCACTCTTTGTAATGCATTGGAAATCATAGGAAGTGAGCTATGCATTGTAGCATCCTAGTAGGTGATGATACTGATCATTTCATCACTCTTAATTCTACAATGCAATCATAGTATGTAAGTTATACAATGATGTCATATATCTATGGCATGGTCATACTAATAACTCCATAAATCTATCTCTGCTTCATATCTTTTATAATGTTATAGCTGGTAATTTTTTGTTTCTTTGTTTAAATTGTCTTTCTCATCAGTGTTTTGATAGGATGTAAGTTCATCCTGCAATAACTGTATCAATCCTTATATTACTTTAGCCAGTAAGCCTGTAGATATTGACAAGTTTTTTTTTCTCATCAAAAGTCAGGATGTTAGTATATACAAAATTTACTTTTCAGATGCATTGATTCCATTTCTTATGAATAACAGCTGGTTAATCAAAACCATTTATGTATTTCCTTCTCAGTGTATTTTACATAAACATTTTGTTCACAAGTCCCCTTGAATGCATCTGATGTCCTCAAGCCCAAGAATATAGTGAGTACAACATCCTCTTGTCATACAGCATAGTCTTAACATAAATAAGGCACCTTTTTCCTCCTGGAAGCAGATCCTGCAAACTGGTGTTGGTATGTTTTACAACATTTCAAGTGTTTGATATATATAAAATATATTGACATGATTTGCAAACAATACAGATATTATCTTAATTGCAGAACATTCCTTCTTTCTGTGTCAACAAAATACTCCCAAACCAATCATGTCTGCAGCTCAGAAGTACAAGGGATCAGATTCATACAAGAGGGTTAGACAAGCTTTGAAGCAGGTCATCAATGACTATGGAACATTAACTTGTGCTAAGAGAGTGGATATGGTCACCAACATTATTCTTCAGAACCACATGTATGTGTTTATTATGTTCTCTGCTACCTTTTTGACACTAATTTTATCTAGGCCTTCTACTAACTGAAACAAGAAAGTGGTTGGAGTGGGGTGAACCTGTGGATAATGGTGGAGGGTGGAAAGAAAGAGAATAGCATAGAGTCTGGAAACTGTGAAAAGTGTTCCAGCAATCATGAAACCTCATCTTTGTACTTGTGATGAAATCTATTCTGTGTTCTTCTTCACCACACTCGCCTATGAACATGACAAGGAATGTGACTTTAAGCAAGTACTACTAGTAGTTATACATGTAGTCATTCAAGTGTCAAGCAGCAACCAACTCTGTATGCGTAGGCGGGACATATGCGCCAGACCCTGGTGCATATACATCCTGGGGACAAAGGTAAGTAGGCACTGCAATACAACACAATAAACAATCCATACCTTAACCATTCCCTTCACAATCATACCTAATGCGGCCCTGCTCTCCCATAGAGGGTACAGCACAACCGCAAACGCCGAACAAAACGCCCAGAGGATCCCGATCACAACCCAGACAGAGAAACCAGTCACGCTATATACGGTGGATGCTCCAAACAGCGGAAGGGGGATGAGGATCATGAATATCAACGTCTGCATACAGGAAGATACGGCCATCAGTGAATTGTCCCTTCACACGAAGCGCACTGACCATGATCACGGACGCCCACACTGCAAATCTGAACGCCTTCTTGAGGCCCACGGGATCGAGCTCGCTGTCGAGCTCAGTTTCGAGAGAGATAGAGTTGACGGATGCAGATATGTCATTTTTCTTTTCGGCGTCTTCAATGTCCCGGATGGTCTTCTTTGCGGCGGGTAAGTTGATCGTCCGAGTCTCCACAAAGTCATAATTATCTGGCCACTGAAAAGCAGGTCAACTTAACTCACGTGCCTAAAGGAATGGAAAATGACTTACAATTAAAGAAACGATCACGGAGACGATGCCACCTATTGCAATCGATGCAAGGTTTCCGCCAAGCATCTCATAGTTACCTGGTTGGGAGTGTCATTATGGCCACACCTCGTAATCTAGGTTCGCACCTCCGCTCGTCTGAGAGACACGACATGGCAACGTGAGTCAAGGTCTTGAGCGAGCAGAAAATGGCTTACATTGACGTTGATAACACCATTATTCAGCCCAGACGTGAGGCCGAGCCAAACAGCAATACCAGCGAAGAATCCAACCACTGCACCTGCGATGCACCCAATACGATTGGCTTTGCTCCACGTGATGCAGAGCGCAATGGGCACGACACCTGACCCGAGAATGACGCCCATAAAGGTCTAAGATACGACGCAGGGCTGTATCAGCAAAGTCATTAAGTTTCAGCAGCAGTCCCAACGTACATATAGCCAACCCATGGACACTCCGATATAGAAGAAAATAGTGCCGGCGATACCCATGACAAGGGCAAAGATGACCACCTAAGGCGTTCAAGGAACACGATAACTCCAGGAAAGAGAATACATACACCGAGGTGGCTCATTCGCAAGACTTGATGCTCTGTAGCTTGGGGGTTTATGTACCTCTATTTGACAGATTGAGCTCATCGTGAACGTAGCGCAGGCAACATTCTCACCACATAGATATCGTACGTCAATAGCGACGAAACTGCAATCAATTCGGCACTCGTAGCACTCGTCACCGCCAAGAACAATACAATCAATAATGCTGCAGCACCACTTTGACCCAGGAGAGTCGCAGCAGCGAAGGAGGCGGGAAGGCCAGCCGAGATCTCATCTTGTGTCAGAGGCTGGAGCAAAGGCACAAAGCCACTCGCAGTAGGCACTTTCGTCGGCGACAAAGATGCTGGGACAGCACCAAGCGCAACAGCAGCCAGGCCGAGCGTCGTGGAGAACGTAAATGGAACCGCAAACCAAGCCAGCCCACCAATAAGGTATGCCTTGACCGTTGTAGCCGGTCGACTGGCAATGGCACGTTGCCAATATGCTTGGTCTTGGAACACCGTGGCAAAATTCCCAATTAAATTGATAACGCCAAATATCAACCCATTCAAAGATCGGAGTGTAAGGTAGGATCCCTGCGCATTTCCAGAAACTGGCATCACTTGCGTGGCCTCCGAGAGGAGAAGGTGCATTTTACTGATCGAACCGATGTAGGGCGAAGTCGCGTACACGGTGAATATGAACATCAAGATGATGGCAAACAAAACGGAAGTGTGTGTGCTTGAATTGAGAGTGAATGACGACAGAAGATGGAAGAAGACGTTGAAATACGCACTAGTCGCAAAGGAGGGTGGACCGCATGCCACCAACCACGACATAGATTGCGACTCCGAGAGGGATCAGGAAGCACGCGGCGATGGTGTTCATGCCAGTCAGGCTGGTCACTGTCGCTGATCCACCAAGGACAAGCATTGAGGAAACGATAAGGTTCGTAGCCAATCCAAAGAACATGAAAACTAAGTGAGCGAAGGTTCCCCATCGTGTAGCGACAATCTCTAGCCACGTATGCGCGTATGGTGCATTCAACTTGAGTTTCGCGGCCAGCTGAGCGAACAAGAGGACTTGTACCGTGGCGCCTGCAGCGTACCACCATGGGCCAGATATACCGTATCTGTAAGCAACTGCACTTGATTGAAGCTGACCAAATGAAAAATCAAAGTTGAATACGGGAAATTGTTCTAAGGGCAAGGCTTACCAGAGTGGCAGCCCAGGTCCAGGCAGAGACGATACCAGACGCGATGAGACCTGGCTTGACCGAGCGTGACGCAGAACTGAACTCCTCAGAATTTCGAGGTGAAAACCCGGTATATCTTGCCTGAATGGCAGTCAAACCAAGCATAAAGGCACTAAAGAACAATCCAATCCCTAGCATTGAATCTGAGGCCAGCGTTCATTGTTCATTAGAGAACGCGTGCTTACCGACCACTGGTGAGACATGGTCAGGTCGTGCGTATACAATACGGTACGCGATACGTACCGACACCATATCCTGCGCCCTGGGGAAGTACTTGACTCGCAGACATCCTAGGGAAAGAAGTGGGTTTGCCGTCGTGTGCAACCTGAGGCTACTGCCGAATTAAATGGGTTCGGCGCTCGGTATATATACGCCATTTTCCGGCCTAGTTCTTATCAGTGACGTTTGAGCGACTGTGGCCTGAAGTACGATAAGGAACGACCTACCCATAAGTAACCAACTGAACAATCGCCTTACGCTGTCTGTCTCCTTGACGACAATCCAACCGACCAGGGCTCAGCTGCCAGAAATTTAAGGTCACAAACGATGCACGGACAACAAAAAAAAGTCGCTGGTAAATGCAAAGTCAAGTTTTCCTTTCCCACCCTCAACAACAAGCCGTGGGACAATCAACAGCCTGACTTTGACTCGTATCTCGAAGCTCTCACTGTCATCAACAACTGGAACGTTCTGAACTTTGCAGGACGGGTGCCACTCTGATGTATGGCGACGGTCCTCACGGATTCAATGCCACAGGCACAATTTCTGGCTCTTGCAAACCTAGATAAGTATTCGGATGCTCAGAGTGTGCGAGATCATCAAGATAATGATATTCGGCCGGTACGACCTATGGGAAAATCACTCATCGTGGACAGGCACTACATACTGCATGGATGTTTACATGTTAATTCAGAAATCTATCATCTATCAGACAACCGTACAACGTCAATGTCCTGCAACACACCGTGACGCGCGTAGTAGTCATGGGAATCAGGACAAGCTTCATGCCGCAGGGTCTGTTTCTACATTCTTGGATGTGCGTCTCAGACTCTCAGTTGACATTGCGACCGCCACTACATTAGAATTCATTCTTACTGATCTGAGTGCCCCGTGGGTTTGCCATGTCCGAAGCATTCACTGACAGTGGTTCTCGACCAATCCATTACTGTCTCCTTTGCGATGACCTATGAACTGTTGTCTCTAATCGACGAGCTCAGTCTTAGAGTCAGGAACTGTCGCTCACTCGTATATGATAAGAGTTTCCGAGCCACTGCGGTGATCCACTAGGATGTCTTGACGTCCAGGACTTCGTCAGAATATTCACTTCAAAGCGGAGCGAGCGCATCATGCAAGAAAAAAAGTAGAAACTGTTGACAAGAGCGAGATTCGAACTCGCGCCCTTTCGGACTGGATAGGTGAGTAACCTGATTCCAGCGCCTTAGACCGCTCGGCCATCTTGCCATTACTATTGCCGCTGGCAATGGAATATATAGACTCGTCGTTTTGATGACTTGTACGTCACATTCGACTCACCACCATTCTTGTCACTGAGACAGAAGACGGAGACGTCCATACAAAACATCAATGAATCTAGTTGCATTTCGCCGGTGTCTCATACCTATCCGAGTCATGTAGTCCGTAGAACCGGATCAGATCTAGATTGGTATGTGCAGTATTTGAAAGTCATCATCGTAAACCTTTTGACGGAACCCTCAGAATGCCCAGTGCATTACATCGCTCCCCATCGCCCTGTCTGGACCGCCTGAGATGCTCGCATGTAAATTTGGAAGGTGGGTGGTTAAATATGGATTAGTGACCGTACTGACAGCGAACTAACTATTAGAACAAAAAAC
>JBBPTB010000792.1:2264-13934 GCA_038093875.1 Boletus tylopilopsis
TTGACAAGACAAAGTCTGTTGGATGGCATTTCAATGCCGACTGGGTGATCAATTCCTCTTGCGGTGTGCTCCATGACATTCTCGAGACAGCGCTCCAGGTCAAAGAGCCAGACCTCAAAATTCATGCTGCATTTGGGAAATCGCTGCAATGGACTGATCCACTCAACTTGCAGGGTTTCATCCTTGAAGGCATCTTCCCCAACCTGACGCTTTCCCCTTGCTCGGGTTTGACACTTACAACGATCGGTGTTCGATTGCTGGGGATCCGGGGATTCTCGTTCACGCCAGAACCCCATTCTACGCTCTCCTTTGGCTTCGGTGTCTTCGGTACGATGAAGTTGGATGTCCCGGGATCTGTCGTCCCATTGAACCTTGACTATGAGATCGGACTCGTTGGTACGACGGTCAATCTTCATGCAGAAATATCTGGTTCGATATGGGAAGACGCATTGGGAGTTGAGGGGCTACTGGTAAGCTGCGTCTCGAGATCGTTACTTATTTGATCTTAATGCGACAAACAACAGCTCAGAGACGTGGTGTTCAGGACATCCTTCTCTGCGTCTTCTCCCTTGAAAACATTTTCATTCGACGTCTGTGCCACGTTCTCGTATCTGAGATCGGTGGCATACCTCCAGGGCTCTTATGCTGCTGGCGGTCACTTTTCTCTCACAGCAGAGCTCGACAACTTTGGTATCAAGGAGCTCAATGACTTCTTCCACGCACTATTCGGCGACTTTTTGACACTCCCAGACTTTGACGTGCATATCGGATCCGCCATCGTATCCATCGCGTCTGAACAAGGCCTTTCCATTTCTCTTCTCGACGTCACCATCGCGGACTATACGGCCGTATCTCTCGATGTGACCTTATCGTCCTCAGGAGCCTCACTGTCTGGTGCGCTGTCAAGCAGCGCTATTACGTTTGGCGACGTGGAGCTGCGTGACGCCTTGATCAAGCTTACGTTCTGGACGACGGACAGGAAGAAAAACGTTGACTTGATGCTGGGCGGCAAGCTCAAGGTGGACTTCCTTGAGCTCGAGGTCGGAGCTGCGGTGCATTTGTATCCCGGCAATGGTGGAGTCGAATGGGCCGTTGTCGCGGAGCTGACAAGCTGCTACGAAGGGAAGTCAAGGGTCTGGTATTCAACGCCGGCTGGTCGAAAGAGTCTGGGTTCAATCTGTTGATATCTTTACCAGAGTCTTCTATAGACCTCGGCAATGGTATCAAGACGACTCCCATCACGCTTAGCATCCGAACTAGTCCCATAGAGCTTGCGGTCGAGGCTGGGATAACAGTGCCGGTGAATGACTCGACGCCACTTGATTTCAGCTTTGTGCTTGCCGCAAATACGACTTGTGCAAGAGCTTCAGCGCAGACGCAGGGTTGGTGGGTCAAGCCGTTTGGGGTCGACAACGTGAAAATTGGACCCGAAGTGGCGCTCTCGATTGAGATCATATATGCGACGTTTTTTTCCACCGGATTACCCAGGTACGGTAGCTCCATTTCATATATATTGTGGCAGCTTACATGGGCGAAGTGGATTTGGCGTCTCAGGTGGTCTTATGATTGGTACCATCAAAGCATCCCTGGCGGTAAATGTCAGTGAGGACCCGAAGCGTACGTACTGCCGTGTGTTGAGCAAGCCTGTTGTTGACATTTCCAAAGGCCAATTGTTGTGTGGGAAGCTCAAGAGGCTCGATATATCAGACGTGGTGCAGTTCGCAGGTACCCTAGTCCAAGAGGACTTTCCCAAGATTCCCGATAACCTGCTCAAGTTCGAGAAACTGAAAGTCTACGTTTGTCCATTTGGAGTTGTGCTGGGGAAGACAGAGTATCCCCCAGGGTTCTCTTTCAAGGCCCGCTTGTTGGTCTTTAAAAAACGGGCCAACATCGAATGCAGTAAGTCTCTTTGTCTCCCAGCGGCTCTTTGGGTGAGAAATCGAATTGTTGTGACAGCGATCAACAAAGTTCGGAAATCCATCGATATCGTCGGGGGCATCGACAACTTCCAACTTCGACCCTTGACTGTTCGTGGTTTCAAGGGTCCTCGTGCGACACTCGAGTGCCATGTCGGCATGTCCAAGCAACAACTCGTCGTTGATGGTGTCGTCAGTATTTTCGACATGGAGGCACGGACCTATATCAATATTCAATTCTTGCCCGAGCTGAAATTCAAGTTCTATTTGTAAGCCATGCCGCCTCTCTCCCGGGAATGTCGGACCACTGATCTTGTGATAATTATGACAGGCAGCATGCTCAAGTGGGCCGACATCTTCATGTTGAAGCTGGATGCTGAGCTGCTCGGATACGTCCCGCGTCGACTCTCAATGGCAGACTTTTCGTTCTCTGCCGAGCTCGAAAACAAGATTCTGGTATACGTCGCGCAGCAGATCATCGAAAAGTTTGAAGCAGCCAAGGTCGTTGCCAAGCAAGGCCTTGAAGTAGCACAAATGAAAGTCGACGAGGCAGAGGAACAATGGGAGAAAGCGATCGCGGACGCACAGAATAAGGTTGACGATGCACAGACGACGTGGCAGTCCTACGAGGAAAGCGTCCGGAGCTCCAATCAACCTATCATCGACAGCTATCTCGTGGGGATTTCACTGCTGCAGGACAACATAGACGATGCGCGCAAGGATTACGAGAAAGCCATGGACGATGCGCGGAGGGCTGTGAATCAAGCCAACCAGGACCGTGCTTCCGCTTTAGCGTCTGCTGAACGCGACGTCGAGAACGCCAGACGAGAGATGTACAACGAGATCAACGGCGCACAACGAGAGCTCGATGACGCAAAAGCGGAACTGTCCAAAGCATTTGGTAATCCTCAGCGGGATATTGATAAGGCTCAGCGGGAGGTCTGGAGTCTCGACAACCAAATCAATGATATAAAGGGGACCATCGACGAATACGAGGACGCGCCATGGTATGAGTTTCATTTGAAAGCCGCGATCGCTGGTCTCTGGATCGCCATCGGGACGTTGGTGGGATCCAAGGCTGTTGCGACTGGTGCCTTGAATGTTGCTCGCGCTGTCTTGACGGGCTCAGAATATGTTTCCAAGGAGCTTGCTATCGAGGCCGCTAAAAATGCTGTGGACGTGGCTAGCTCAACTGGGCATTTTGGTCTTTCAACAGCACAGGGAGTGCTACATTTGGCCGATGAAACGTCCAAGGCTGCCGTTGATGCGGCCGAAGCCACTCTTGAGGGAGTTGAGCAGGGAGGCAAGTATGTTGCTTTCGAGTCAGCTAGAGAAGCTCTCGAGGTGTTCAAGCAGACGAACAAAGTCGCGTACGAGGAAGCCATAGAGGTGATCGAAGGCTTGATGGACAACACCCGATTTATTGTGTTCAAAACGGCGAAAGCAGGGCTTGAGGTGGCGAAAGGATCGACCAAGATACTTGATGCTGCAAAGGAAGCGTTGGCTCTGACGGAGAAGGCCTCGGAATCTGCGTTGTCGGTGCTTGAGGAAGTAGTCGGGTGGGCTGCAAGTGCTGTCAACATTGAGACGATCATTCTTTCCGGTACCCTTCGTGGCGTTCTTGGTATCGGTGGTGATACTGCTCGGCCGCTCAAAGCAGTCGTGAAGGGTGAGTTTGTGGGCCAGTCGTTCGATATCGAAGCCGAGTTTGATCCCACGGAGCCTGTGAAATTTATCACTGCGATCTTCAAAAAGTAAGCTGTCGTTTCCTTCTGGCTTATTACCCGCATCCCGACCAATCTTTTCAAGGCTGTGGGATTCGATCTATCCCTATGTTTTCTGGTTTACACTAGTGGAAACCGTTGGCCAACCAACAGTAGTGGTTGGCTTGTCAAACAGTAATGCCCAACACTTATGGTTTATTACATAGTAGTAGGTACAGAGTTACCATAAAAAGACTAAATGTTTTAGGTTTAGTTAGTTGACACATAACTATTAGTAGTTAGTCTTAGATTGTTGTGAGTTACAATGGTTATTAAACAGTAGTGTCCAATGGTAGTCAAATAGTAGTGACCAACATTAGTCAAGCATCCAAAGGTAGTTAGTCAAACAGTAGTGTCCAATGGTAGTCAAACTATAGTGACCAACAGTATTAAACAGTAGTGATCAATAGTAGTAAGTCCAATAGTAGTTAGTCAAACTATAGTGACCAATGTTAGTCAGTCAAATAGTAGTGTCTAACAATAGTCAAGCATTGAAAGGTAGTTAGTCAAACAGTCATGTCCAATAAACAGTAGTGTTCAATGGTAGTCAAACAGTAGTTCCAATGAACAGTAGTGCCCAATGGTAGTCAGTCAAATAGTATCCAACAGTAGTCAAACAGTAGTCAAATAGTAGTGTCTAATGGTAGTCAGATAGTGGTGTCCAATAGTAGTTACACATTCAAAGGTAGTTAGTCAAACAGTGATCTCCAATGACCAGTAGTGTCCAACAGTAGTCAAGCATCCAAAGGTTATTAGTCAAACAGTAGTCAAACAATAGTGTCCAATGGTAGTCAAATAGTAGTGTCCAACAGTAGTTAGTCAAACAGTAGTCAAACAGTAGTGTCCAATGGTAGTCAGATAGTAGTGTCCAACAGTAGTCACACAACCAAAGATAGTTAGTCAAACAGTAGTCAAACAGTAGTGTGCAACAGTAGTCAGTCAAATAGTAGAGTCAAACTGTAGTGACCAATGATAATCAAGCATCCAAAGTTAGATAGTCAAACAGTAGTGTCCAATGGTAGTCAAATAGTAGTGTCCAACAGTAGTTAAACAGTAGTCAAACAGTAGTGTCCAATGATAGTCAACTAGTAGTGTCCAACAGTAGTCACACAACCAAAGATAGTTAGTCAAACAGTAGTCAAACAGTAGTGTGCAACAGTAGTCAGTCAAATAGTAGAGTCAAACTGTAGTGACCAATGGTAATCAAGTATCCAAAGTTAGTTAGTCAAACAGTAGTGTCCCATGATAGTCAAATAGTAGTATCCAACAGTAGTCAGTAAAATAGTAGAGTCAAACTGTAGTGACCAACGGTAGTCAAGCATCCAAAGGTAGTTAGTCAAACAATAGTCAAACAGTAGTGTCCAATGGTAGTCAGATAGTAGTGTCCAACAGTAGTCACACAACCAAAGATAGTTAGTCAAACAGTAGTCAAACAATAGTGTGCAACAGTAGTCAGTCAAATAGTAGAGTCAAACTGTAGTGACCAACAGTAATCAAGTATCCAAAGTTAGTTAGTCAAATAGTAGTGTCCAACAGTAGTCAAGCATCCAAAGATAGTTAGTCAAACATTATTGTCCAATGATTCTTAGTCAAACCATTGTGTCCAATGATGGCCAAGTACAATTTTATCAGTTAAATAGTGAAGCAATCAATTAACCAATTAAGGTCAATGTCAACCACTTAAGGCTGCACTTGGGTTAATACTCACTAGGAGGTGAGGTTAGAGTCTGTAGTCAGGTGTTTAAGAGGAAAAGACCAAGAGGACAAGACTGCTGTTCTCTGGTGCTGTATTGGAGTTTATATACTGTACACAAGTATACATAGACCAACTACTACATATGGTACATTAGTATGGATCATCAGAGATTCAGATTATGTCATTATGATCTCATACATATGTCATGTGTCTGTGAACATGAGTTAGAGAAAGTTAGGATTAGTCATTAGTGATGTCATTAGGTCATGTGAATATAAGGGTTAGATAAGCTGAAACAAAGAAGGAGTAAAAAAAATAACAATCATAATAAACACAATCAAACTATAATCTACCATGTCAACATCATCAACCACAACCACAACCACAACCATGGTGATCTGATTTTCCATCTGTGTTTGTATCCAACAATGTGTTGTATTCCAGATATTGATCCTACTATAATCCTACTATATAGCCATGCAATTGTTTAACCTTGTTGCAGTGCTGTCCCTGTTCTGCTTTTCCAGACAGTGGGGCTCCATTTTCTTGCTTTTATTTGACATGTATGCTGTCTTTTTCTCCTTATTTGGTATTTTCCCTTAATGAAATGAGAGGTCTATGCTCATTCTTGCATCATATATAAAGCTGTTAGGGGTACTTGTATTTCTCAAGCTAGTTCTACACAATTCACACTGTATTAATTTGTCTCACTATGCTCAACCTTCCCTTGTCTCATTCCAAGGCAGGGTTAGCTGCACATATCTCTAGTGTGGAACCAGAACCATGTGTTGACCAGGAGTCCCCCTTGCTTCTACAACAAGTGGAGATGAGGTGACATCAGCATCCTTACTATGTCAGGATCATCTGATCTATCAAACAGGCATCCATACTTTACTTATTGACCTTGGGTTAGCTTCTTCCTATTACAGTTTTCCTTGGTTGCCAGACTGGACCTGCCAGAACCATTTCATTTTCTTCATTTTCTTCACCTTTGCCCTTGATGGATGGGACATGCTTGCTTCCTGAAGGCCTGGCAGACACCTTCTGCCCTAGGAAGCTCTGAAAGCTCACCTCATGCAGTACTTATGGAAGAGTATACCACTGACCTGCCATTGTCCACTAATGGCCATGTATTTTCCCTAGGGATCTCTGTCCACAGATTGCCTACCTGGATCCACCCTGAAAAGGGACACCTGTCAACTATTAACCCTCTTCCCATCTTTACCCAATATACCCATGGTTGCTAAAGGCAACCCTTGTACTGCTAAACAGAGGAGAGCATTTCCATTGCACCATAGATATGTTCCTGATCCACTGTTATACTGCTCACTAATCCTCATATACCCGGACAGCAGACCTACTAGTACCATACATTTCCTCTTGCTGCAGAGCACTGTTCTTGACCCTCCATTCAGCTGTATATGCCTAATGGACCCTTTAGCCATCTAGGGCATGTTCCTTTTGATCCCATTGATCCTCTGATCTCCTTCCACTCTTCCTTGACAGTGGGATCCTATTTTGACCCTTTGTCCCCTTCCTAATGTGGGAAGGCCTTTGTTCCTCTTTAGGAGGACCCCCTTGACCCTGATGGTCTGTGTGCATGAGACAGCACTATATAAGATGGGACTCTTATTTTGTTGTAGTCCCTAAGCTAGTTCTATGCCATTGTACCTTGTACTCCACTGCACCCTGCATGCCTCTGCAACCTACTCAGCTTTACTGGTGTACTGGTGAGGGAACATCAAGACTTTGTCCCTCTTGACCCCTTGCTGTCATTTCATGCACTCCTTGCTAGGCATAGGCATCTAGCTTGTCATAGGTCACCCTTAACTGGTTGTTGGACTTACTCTTTTGTACAGGACATGCACTCTGCTGGGCCTCTCATTCACAGTGCACAAGGTTATTTTTTGACCTACTATTGATCCAACCTCCTCCCAACTCACACCTATTCCACCAGGGCACATGCTTGCAGTAAGTGTAACACATGGCTTTTCTTCATAGATCTTCTAGTCAGCATTAATGCCACCTCTTTCACCTTTTATGATTTATTCTCTTAACAAGATGGGATGTCCATACTTGTTCTTGCAACATATATAAAGCCTTGTACTTGTAGTTATTAACCCCAAGCCAGTTCTATGCAATCCACCACATATTACTTGTCTTGCTATGGAGTTAACCTTCCCTCACCTTATTCCAAGGCAGGCCTAGCAGTCTATGTCTCTAGTGTGGAACCAGGACCACATGTCAACCTAAAGTTCCCCTTGCCTCAGCTGCAAGTGGTGGTGTGGCAACACCCATGGACTTCACCTTGAAATGCCATGCAGCCTATCAAATGGGCATTCATACTCTACTCCTTTACTTTGCTCTGCTTAGCTCTTCTTATTGCCCTCTGTCTCCTTGAGTTCCAATGAGTCAACAATATATGATAAGTATAACACCTCCTTGGGAGCCTAGTGCTCATGATCTTGAGGATCTTGGTCTCTTCCAGTGTTTCACTAATGTGTTGGCTGGATATCTTGAGTTCCACAAGGTGACAAGGGCAGATAAGATTGTTGAGGATGGTGAACTTGTGGCAGCAAGTGGTGGTGAGGTTAATTTAGTCCAAGATGAATCTGCAGATATATAGGCACTCAGGCCTAAGGACTTGGTATGTGTGCACCAGTGGTTCACTGCCTAATTGTTATGCTTACCATGCTAGGTTGTTATGGTTTCCCGGTATTGTTACGGACACAGTCTAATGGACTTAGTCATTTCTTTCTTTTCATCTCATCTCATCATCTCATCTTATCTTATCGCACAAATCACTCACTGATCCTTGCTTTCTGCTCTTCACTTGTGCCTTATGGATGCTCCTTCTCTTTCACTTTCCCTTCACTTATTCACCTTGTGCTTACGGACGCACTTTAACCCTTTCACAGATCTAGATCCACTAGATCATCCATTCATCCACCGCCATGCACAATGGGTACGCTTTTCATCTTATCTATTGGCAGATCTTCCATACTGCCACACCTCATGTACTACGCGTGCATCAGGCATGTCCATGCTTCTTTCCTTCCAGAACATTCCATGGCTATGTGCCTCATGATATCGGCATGCCTTGCCTCACTGTTACCATATGTTTTACCTTATATATCTATGTATTGGTAGATTAGGGCCAAACATGGCCAAACCCCTAGGTAGTATATAAACCCCATGAATGCAGTGGCCAAGGGGCAGTCTTGTCCTCTTGGTCCTTCCCTGCCAATGACATTATACTCCCCTTGTCCTCTGCCTCTTGTTATAACCTAAGCGCTAGACTCTTAAGTGTAGTCACAGGCTGGTTGTTTCATTAGGACAAGACTATCTTACGCTTACCTTATAACTTGCAGGACGAGTTCTAGGATCCACACAAGTCAAGACCAAGACAAGAAGTATGCATACGCCTATATGCACCCTGCTGATCACCACTGAGAACCACAAGTGTGTACTCAGAGTCAAGGGAACCAAGCGCCACTGAATGTAGCTAGTGAGCGCATCCCAGGAGTCACACACCATCTCCATCAATGGGTGGCTGGCCTCGTTAGAGCCCTCTGGGTCAGAGCGAGGAACGAGCCAGGGGACTTGAGCAGTTGACACTGCTAATGAGAGCGAGCTTGAGCTTGCCTGTCTGCCTACACCCCCACTTCTTGGAGAAGCAGTCAAGGAGGAATCCTGCACATATCACCCCCATTCTCCATCTCCCCACTGGTCGGAATGCAACCTAACGCTAGCACCTGGCATGCCCATCCTCTTGCCAGGAACACCTTCAGACTTCAACCTGAACAATGTCCTTCTGTACGACCACCCACAACAGATCCAGGATCTGTTCTTACCAGCCGAGATATGCAACCTCGAGAACGACCGAGTACCACAGATCATCAGAAACCTATTTCTGGCACAGGAATTTCTCAACTTGATCGACCAAGGGATTGAAGAGATCCAGTTCAGATGACAAGGCCTATTAGACATACAGGCAGCAGCAGGACCAGTGTGACACGCAGTGCGTTTCACAGAGGAAGTCCAGTACACGCCACCCCCTCAACGGAGGAGAAGGGTCTACAAGGCAGTAGCAGAGAGACAGAGAAGAGACCATGGGTTTGGAGGGTACCAACCCCCAGGAATCAGGCACTACCTACGACCGAGAAACATACTTTGTCCTACTCGGCCTGGTTTCCAAAACCCTAGAATTGTTTAGATAACAATCAAGTCTATGTTTTACTTGCTCCCACTCCCTATTATCTTTTTAGGTCTATTAATAACATATATTTTTGTACTCGCCCAAATGTTCCTACTCGCAATCATCTACTTCGCATATAAGAATAAAGGCTTCACTGTAGATGGACACGCAGGCAAAGTACAGGGACAAACAAACAGAAAGTTGTTTTACTTTGGAGTTGATACTTGGATGAACCCAACAGTAAATGAACTCCAAGAGCAAGAAAGAGCAAGGGCACTCTTTCCAAGGAATGCATGAAGGAACACTGATGAGAGTAGCAGCTCTAGCAGTGAAAGTAGTTTCCATTATCCCGGCTATCAGGAAGCTGAGGAAGAGACCGGTTATCACACAGCCAAAGAAGAAGAGAACCCTCAGGAACAAGGAGATACCGAGTGGCCTGACGACACTCCTGCTTGGAACAGAGCAGTCGGCAGAGAGAACAAAGATGGACGGTGGCAGAGACACAGGAACTCTGACTACCAAGAAACAGATCTAGTCCCGATCTACAGTATCTGGGCACTCCTGCACCCCAAGAACATGACCCAGTCCCACCTTATCCCAGACCACCCCTAAGACCAGTTAGACTGGACACACCCACATCTTTTTCCAGATCAGAAGAAAGCTTTGATCCATTCATGTGGCAGCCAGAAGAGGAGCAGCCACAAGTACAAGAACCCATGCTCCATGAGACCACTGCAGAGGAAGTAATAGAGTACCTGCAGACACACGGAGTCAATGTGGTCATTGATCAGGAGTTTGCTGAAGGAATTGGCATAGCTACCATCTTTGAATATGCCACCCAAGAAGAAGAAGCAGAAGCTCTTAATTGGGGACAAGAAGAGGCCAACTGGGACAGTCCAAATTGGGAAGCAGACGACTACTCCAACTTCTATTTAGCAGAACTTTTCAACTGCCTCTCCCTCCAAGACTAAGCCAACATGTCTGGAGCACCAATGATGAGTGATGAGGAAGGCATCACCCAAGCATTGACCCTCACCTCTGAAGTGAGGTGGGCAACTATTCTCAACCCAGACACCGACTGGTCAGTGGCTGTAAAACACTTAATTGCAGAGTTCAGGAGCATCAACTCTGTCTTCACCCAAGCACAGCAATCGATTGCCGCTTTAGTACAAACGGTAGATCAACAGTCCATGGAACTGATCGTGGCAAACACTGAGATCAAAAGCATGGAAGCAGCCCTGGAGGCCATCCCCTCTAGCTCCTACAGCAGAGGAGGACATTCACACAGATCAGGAAGGAAAGTAGAGCTTTTCTCCGATCCTGGAAACTATAGCGGAGGAAAAGTGGATTTCGAAGAATGGTGGGCCAAGATCAAGGCCTGGATCGAAATCAACTCCCATGCCATCACATGGGGCAGTCGAGATGCAGTATTAGCCATGCTCTCACACTGTTACGCTTACTGCGAGCACGTGCCCAAGCGGAATAAACGTCGTGGTCTAGGAGAGGTTGGATCAATAGTGGCCGAAGGCAAACCTTATGCACTGCGAGCTAGAGGCCCAGCGAAGTGCGCGTCTAGTGCACAAGATGAGGTCGACGACCAACTAAGGTGTGACCTACGACGAGCTCAACTAGGGGGCGAGCGAGGAGCGTGAAATGCAGGCGAGGTCAAGAGGGACGAGGTCTTGACGTCCGAGCACCAGTACACCAGTAGAACCAAGTAGATTGCAAGGGCCCACCTAAGGGCAGCGTGATGTTGCAGATACAATGGCGTAGAACTAGCTTAAGGGTCACTAGCTAGTCTCTGGCGGTCTATATACCATCCAGTATGGCGCACGGGCCATCTGGGCAAAGGGGGTCCTCCTAAAGAGGAACAAAGGCCTTCCCACATCGGGAAGGGGGCGAAGGGCAATACCTGAATGGCAGAACGGCCATCAGGGCTAAACGGGATCCCGCTGTCAGGAAGAGCGGAAGTGGTCATGGAGACCAGCGGGATCAGAAGGAGAGCTAGGTGAAACGTGAACCTAGCTCGACATAATGCCTACGATGGGAATGCTCATCCATCGGGCGTACACGGCTGGACGGAGGGTCAAGAATGGT
>JBBPTB010000793.1:0-13931 GCA_038093875.1 Boletus tylopilopsis
AGTTCGACTGGCTTAGAGGGGGAGGCCATGGCAGGGAATGGAGGGGGGACAGTGGTGGGACGTAGTGGGGGTTGGGGAGGGGGAGGAGGGGGAGCAGTGAGGCACAGTAGTGGTTGAGGGGAGGGGAGGGGAAAAGTAGTGGGGTGAGGCGAAGATGGGGGAAGCGGTTGAGCTCCCCAAGCGGAGGTAGAGAGGTAAGAAGAAGGGGGAGGGGCGACTGGGGTGGTAGGATCTAGGGTTTGGATAGCGGTGTCATTATCCCAATCTCCAGTAAAGAGATCGTCTCTGGGATCTGGGGAGTCTGAGGAGGTTTCAGAGAAGGGAGGTTCTTCAGTCTCCCTATAATTTCTTCGCCCTTGGGCACGGGCGAGGTTGCGCGATCGTGCGGAAATGGTGGCGTACGGTGATAGTAGCCAAGAAGATCAGCTTGGGCTTTTGTTACGCTTGACTCAAGCGTAGCCCAGATATCGTCTAGGTTCAAGGATCAGAGGAGTCCTAAGAAGGTAGGACGACGTAGGGTCAAGGGTTCGAGATGTTTATATAGTTTAAACGTTGCAGGATCGAGGTTTCTAGAGACTTGGCCAGACGGGCGCAAGTATAGTTCGATGGTTCAAAAGAGTGTCCACTCAAATAGTAGGACGAGGACTAGAGGAGACGAGACAAGGAAGAATATATTCTGGGAGCCCAAGCTGAAGAATCAGCGGAGGGGATCCAGAGGTTTATATACGATACAAGTGGTTCGATGACTAAGAGTAAGGAAGGTCAAGGAACAACGAAGAAGGGTCATGTGACTAGTCGAGTCAACATGAGGTAGAAACGAGTCATTGGAGTCAATGCTTTGTGTGGAAGGTTCTGAAGGAATAAGTATGATGACGAAGCAAGTGATTACTAAGACGGTATGAGTCAGGGAGAGGGTGAGTCATCGTACGAAAAGAAAAAGTAAGTCCAGAATAAGACAAAGAAAGATAAAACGTAACAGCAGATGGTTCTGGATCGGTTTAATGTTCTGTCCGCATTGTAGGCCTCTTGTAGTTCGTTGAGGTGGAAGAAAGGGAAACGATTTTGGTGGGCAAAGCCTTCGTCCATGAAGCAGGCAGGAGGTAGCTCCGCAGTTGATGAGGGCAGTGGTTTGTCTGACATGAACTCCCCCCATTGCAGAAACTTGTAGAGGAATTAAAATTGACTTTTCCTCTAAAGAGTCTACCACAGGGTTTGTTCTAGGCATTTGAGTAGTTGGTCCTCGACGCCATTCTAAAAATTTCTAAGCCGCTCTTTTACCCTTTCTTCTGAAATCCTACCCCTTCTTTGGGGGACGGTCCAGATCTGGTTTACCTGTTCTGAAGAGCTTCCAGTGTCCTTCGGATATTTTGGTGGTTGATCCTCGACATAGATCTCCTGCAATGCTTCTGTCATCTCCTTCACTCCATGTCCCTTGGTGACCAGTTGTTCCACCATTCTGATCACCTCATTCTTCTCCTCCCTTTCCGCAGGTTTATCCTCAGCGGTCCGAGTCTGTTCCTGTGGGTGCTTACCATCATTGTGGGGGTATGACCTTCTTCTGGTTTGTCCCCTATTACCCTGGTGGTTCCTGGAAGAGCATCCTGGCTTCTTGCATATGAAGCATTTGCCTTCCTTCATAAGATGAGCTCACTCAGCAGGGGAGAGTCAGATGTAGTCGTTCATAGTGTCGATGTCCATGGCATTGGGGTCGCGGTAGTTCGAAAATCCAGTGTGGTATCCGAATCCAGGCTTGCGCCCCTTGATGTCCCTGATCTGCTCACACTGTTGAATGAATTTGGCTCCTGTGGCGATCCATTTGTCTATCATAGTGGGTTCTGTTCCTTTGAGGATCATTTTCATGAGGTCAATGTGGATTCCCCTGCTAAAGATTTCACAGAGCCCAGATTGTTCATGCAGTCTGGACTGAGAGGTGAGGAGGCGAAATTCAGTGGCGAACTTGTGGAAGGCTTCTTCTGTGTTAGGGCCCTGGGTGAGCGAATAGAGCTTTCACTTTGCTGCAGTGGCCTCGTTGTGAGTGGCCATCAGTTGTCTTTGAATTTCGCCCAGGTATTGTCAGTGGGGGAGATAGTTCCTTTAGCAAGTCGCTCATAATATCCTTCGGAGTAGACCCATCCTTTGCCCTTACTCATCCTATTCAGGGCAGTGATGACCTTGGCATGATCATCATACTTTTCGTTGATGGAGAAATATGCATCCATGGTGTGTAGCCACCAGTTGGCATCAGCTCTGTTTCTGGAGAACTCTTCTGGTAATCTGGCTTTGAGTTCAGGCATTTTGTCGTTGTCGTCATCAGAAGGGGGGTCCTCAGGTGAAGGGGGATCTTCCGGATCAAATGGGGTGTATCCACCAAAGGGTAAAGGTCGTTCCGGAAGGAATGGGGAGTCTGAAGTAGAAGGAGGGAGAGGTGGTAATGGGGTAGGGGAATGGGTTTCCGATTCTGGTTCTGGTTCCAGTTCCAGTTCCGGTATGGCAGACTGGGATCCACTCAGAAGAGGTGGAAGGGTGTCAGGTGCTCTCCCTTCTCTGATGTTCCGCTCAGCTACTTCCTTCTGCTTGTGTTGATATAATGCTTTATCCTCAGTCCATCTGAACTTGCTTGGTAAAGGGAGGTAGTCCGGATGATCACTGGGAAGTCTCCAGAGAGCAGGGTATCCGTCTAGAGAAGGTACCACTCTGATTCTGGGGGGATCCATGACAGGTTCAGGTAAAGACGATGGGGCATGGAAATGGGAAATGATGTGGGGGGTAAGACCTACTGTTGAAGAACAGGGTCTAGGGGTAAGTTAGTTCTTTTGTTATGCTTACCGCATTGAGTCGTCTCCTGGAATGTGGAGTCAATGGAGGGCAAAGTAATAGGTAAAGGTGGAAGCAAGGGCAAAGAGCAAAGTGAGTATGCCAAGTAGTAGGAGGCCCGTTTGATAAGGCGACAGTTTGGGCAAGCACAAACTGATGCTGCCTTCCACACTCTCATAAGAGCCTATTGGAAAGGTGAGTGGTCCCAGTTCCACTCAGATACAGTCAAGGCAAGTCAAGCCTTCGTCATGGAATGAATTGAAGGGAGAGTTTTGTTGAGAGGAGCAAGATACAATGCAGTGGATTGCATAGAACTAACTTAGGGAGTTCTACTACAGCGACAAGGGTTTATATACTAACAAGGACAGCACACGGACCGTCGGGTAAACAAGGGCATTGCTGGCGATGGTGAGAAGGTCTAAGGATCGAGGAGCTCTGCTGTCAAGAAGAGCGGAAGGAAGAGGATCAGTGGAGTGACAGGTGAAACACTATCCTAGTGACCCTACGAGTCCAGAATGACTCATGGTTGTACATGCTCAATATCAGGTGAAAACAGGGAAAACATCGGATGAGACCAGGTGTCCCATTGTGAGGAGAGAACGAGTCCAATGACAAGAAAGAAAAATAATTGGTACCATAGAATCCGTAACATCAAGAGTACAGATGCGAAATTATTTCTAAACAAACCCATATCTG
Organism: Boletus tylopilopsis; assembly: GCA_038093875.1. Taxonomy (NCBI): domain Eukaryota; kingdom Fungi; phylum Basidiomycota; class Agaricomycetes; order Boletales; family Boletaceae; genus Boletus; species Boletus tylopilopsis. Next base: position 3,511 of record JBBPTB010000793.1, read on the forward strand.
GAATTTGTGAGGACATCTGGTTATCAAGGCCTCCACCTCATTTCCAGATAACAACCTTCACTGGTTTCAGTCATCTTTGATTACTCCAGGGAAGATTGCCTCGTTTACATCGATTGATCCCTATCAATTGTGGCACCAGCATCTTGGACATTGTTCAAACAATGTGCTGAGACATCTGTCACGGCATGCCTCTGGCTGTCCTAACATTATCCCCCCCTCTTCTCTTCTGCCCTGCAAAGGCTGCTTGGAAGGCAAAATGGCAGATTGCTCCTTCAGTCTCTCGATCAAGTGTGCAGATCGCCCCCTTGCCCTTCTCCATACTGACCTCATGGAACCTTTTCCAGTTGAATCTCGCTCTCATAGCAGGTACATCCTTACTCTTATTGATGACTATTCTGGCTTTGCCCTTCTCTCCTTCCTTCGAGAGAAGTCTGGTACCACTGTTGCTCTTAAACAGCAGGTTTCTTGGCTTGAGAATCAGTCTGGTTCTCAAGTTACCTCCATGCATTCAGATCGTGGTGGGGAATTTATTGGGAAGGATATTCAATCGTTCTTCTCAACTAGAGGTATTACTCACCAGACCTCTGTTCCTCACACTCCACAACAGAATGGATGTGCAGAGAGATTCAATTGTACCATCATGGAAAAAGCTGAAGCAATGCGACACCAAGCTTGCTTACCCTGCATCTTTTGGCAAGATGCTGTTGAGACTTCCCTACACATTTATAACTGACAGCCTCTTCATCGTCATCAATGGAAAACTCCCATCGAGTCATTCACCGGAAACAAACCAGATTTATCCTATTTCCATGTATTTGGTTGTTCTGCCTTTGTATTCATTCCTCCAGAAATGAGAAAGGACAAATTATCTGCTAAGGCTGAAGAAATGACATTCATTGGCTATGAAGCCAATACCAAGGGTTGGAGATTCTGGTCACAAGCCAGACATCGTCTCTTTGTTTCCACCCAAGCCACTTTTGATGAGAATCAGTTTCGTTCCTGTTCCAGAGAGCTTGCCGATGAACCTGCCTTAATACCAGAAGACACTGCAAGCAACTTACTTGATGATGAACCACCACAGAGGAACCCGGACCCTCAACCACATGTCATCATCAATCTACCAGATCTTCGACCTCGATCTTGTCCTAGATCTCAATCACCACAATCATCACCTTCTAATTCTACATATACTCCTCCATGGAGTCCTCCACCTTCTCCACCTCATCCTCCTCCTAATCTTTCTTCTCCATCACCGTCCCCACCATCTCCATCTAATCCAGGTGTGAAACGAGATAAACAACTTCCTGGACATTGGCACGATGAACAAGGAAATTGGAGAGATTTAGATGATATGCCTCAACATAAAAGGTTTAGACTTCCTGATCCTCCACATGGGATACTCCTACTTCTACACCTGCCTCATGGCAACCTCCTCACCAGACACGCGAACCTTTACCTGCTTTTAGAGCTCTACCTCATCAGAATCAAAATACTTTACAGCAACGCTCAAATGTCAGACCTCCCATACAGGAGAGACATTCCAACAGGAATGTTATTCCAAGGATTATCCCTAACAATGCTTATGGGGATCATTGTTACAGACTGCCGGATACCGGATTCTTTTCTTTCTTACTCTCGGACTCGTTCTCTCCTCACGATGGGACACTCGTCCTCATCTGATGTTTCCCTGATAACTCACCATGTCCCAAGCATGTACGACCACGAGTCACTTCAGACTCGTAGGGTCACCATAGTAGCGTTTCCTTGTTCCTCCGCTGTCCCGATCCATTCCACTCTTCCTGACAGCGGAGCTCCGCGTTTCACTTTTCGTTCCGCTGTTTTACCCCTTCCGCTCTTCCTGACAGCGGAACCCCTTTGATCCCTAGATCTTCTCACCGTCGCCAGCAATGTCCTAGTTTTCCCGATGGTCCGTGCACCGTCTGGGACTTAGTTGATCTTCCCAAAGGTCGTGAACCCATCAAAGGGAGATGGGTTTATGCAGTTAAAAGCGATGGCCGAAAGAAGGCTCACTTTGTTGCAAAAGGCTTTACTCAAGTCTTCGGTATTGACTACGAAGAAACCTTTTCACCTGTTACCAGGTTTGAAACTGTTCGTCTACTCCTTGCCCTTGCTACATTGGAAGATTGGGAGCTTCATGCTCTTGACATCAAGACAGCTTTTCTGTTTGGTGACCTAGATGAAGAGATCTATTTGGTTCAACCTGAAGGTTTCATGCAAAAAGGCCAGGAGAATAAAGTTTGTCGACTTAAGAAAGCCATCTATGGCTTGAAACAAGCTGCACTTCAATGGAACAAGCAGCTTCACAAATCCCTCCTTGAGCTCAGATTCAAGAGAATTTTTGCTGATCCTGGGGTTTATATCAAGTTTATTGGTGGTGAACACTTGATAATTCTTGTTTTTTATGTTGATGATGCTCTTTTTATGGGTAGTAATAAGGCACTTGTCCTCAAGCACAAGAAACAATTCATGGAACATTGGGAATCCAGAGATCTTGGTGAAGCCAAAGAATATCTCGGAATGAGGATTACCAGAGATCATGTCAAACGTACTCTGAGACTTGACCAATGCTCCTATGCTGCTAAGGTAGTTGAGCATTTTGATCTTGCTAACTGCAAACCTGCAGCTACACCTCTTTCCTCTGGATACAATGGAAAACCCAATGAAGGACAGTCAGATCCTTCTCTCCGAAGTTGCTATCAGTCATTGGATCACTGTTGTATATCATGCTTGGGACATGACCTGATCTTGCCTATTCAGTTATCAAGATGTCGCAGTACTCTGCAAATCCCTCTGAGGAACATTTGCAGAAGGTGCTCTATATAGTTCACTATCTCACACATACTCAAGACCTGTGCTTGACCTACACTGCTGATGGACCTAGCAATGGGTTCATCACTTACTCTGATACTGATTGGGCTGGTGATGTTGAAACATCACATTCCACCACAGGTTATTCCATCTTCCTTGCGAATGGAATAGTGTCTTGGCTGTCCAAGCGACAAAAGAGAGTTCGACTCTTGTCCACTGAAGCAGAATATTGTGGCATGACAGAATGCTGCAAACAGATCCAATGGATCTGCAATCTGTTTGAGGAGATCTCCTTTCCTCTATCCACAATTCCACTCTGTGTTGATAACCAGGGTGCAATTTTTCTAGCTTCTAATCCTGCTCAAGAAGGATGAACTAAACATGTTCATATCCCTGAACATTACATTCAGGAGGCTGTTGAATTTGGTGAAGTAGAACTTTTCTATGTTCCTTTCCAATCACAGTTTGCAGATATATTCACCAAGAATCTTGGGAAGACTGCCTTTGAGTGTGGACGAAGGTCTCTGACTCTTTCACCCTTTTCATGATGACAATGTTGCTAGTGAGGAGGAGTGTTGAAATCTGGATGTTTCATATTATTTAATTATTATTCCAAAGTCCAGATTCCTGACTGATGATCTTGGACCATCAGTCTGATTATACTATTACATTTACTCATCATTTCTTATGATTACTAAAGAGTTTCTATTGCTATTGGTAGATAAGAATACTTCTTCCCATTGACTCATCTTTGATGACGTCCTCCTTATCTCCTTATTTCAACCTACCCTTTTATGGTAGAGGCTGTGCCCATACCTGGACACTATATATACAGGGATACATGTCGTACCTAGTTTCCCTGTAACTTGGATACTCAGGTTTATACAGGGTTGAACTTGACCTGAACACCTGCTTAACTCCTCACTCCACTACGCTTAAGCTCACTCCTCTCATTGTCCTCTCTAGTGAGTCTCCCACTAGTCAATAACCTCTTTTGTCATTATCTTTCTTGATTACAACTCCTACTACACCTCAGTAGTAGAGGAACCAAAGCACTATGCAACTTCATTAGGACACGCTTACACCCTGAAGGCCTGGCAGACACCTTCCACCCTAGGGAGCTATGGAGCTCACCTACACAGTACTCATCGCAGGAGTACACCACCAACTTGCCGTTGTCCACTAACAGCCACATGTTATTCCTAGGGATCTTCATCCACAGATCGCCTAGCCGGATCTACCCTTGAGAAGGGACACCTGTCAACCCTAGACCCTCCTCCTCTCATTACACAACCTCCCCCAATGCCTAGATCTGGGGCATGACTCATGACAAGTCCTGGTTGCTATAGGCAACCCTTAGACCACCACATGGATGGTAGTATTTCCATGACAGCTAGGATATGTTTCCTGATCTGCTGTTGACACGCTCGCTGATCCTCATACACCCAGACAGTGGATCCTATTACCCTATGATACCCTCTTGCTGCAGAGCACCATTCTTGACCCTCTGTCCAGCTGTGTATGCCTGATGGCCTGTCTTGCCATCTAGGGCATGTGTCAGGCTAGGTTCACATTTCACCTAGCCTTCCTATTTGATCCTGCTGATCCTATACAATCTGCTTCTGCTCTTCCTGACTGCAGGATCCTGTTGTACCCTTCACCCCCTTCCTGATGTGGGAAGGCCCTTGTTCCTCATTAGAAGGACACCCTTAGCCCAGATGGTCTGTGCACCATTCTGGTATAGTATATAAGACCCAGAGTACTAGCTAGAGACCTTAAGCTAGTTCTATGCCTGTACTACTGCAATACTCACTGTCCTTAGGTGGACCCCTGCAATACTACTTGCTTCACTGGTGTACTGGTGCTAGGATGTCAAGACCTCGTCCCTCTTGACCTTGCTTGCATTCCAAGCCCTCCTCGCTCGCCCCCTTCGAGTCAAGCTTGTCGTAGGTCACACCTTAGTACATGGGATGCTAGGTCTTCCACAACCACCTGTGTGTGGTTCTACAACATGGCAATGGCACAGTCTAAGGAACCTCCTTCTGAATGGCAGTTTGGCTTCACGCTTTCCTCCAAACATGTTTGGTAAGCATTCTTGATTTATTGTCTCCTTGAGAATGCCAAGGATCATCAAGAGTATCTTGTGGTCAGCCACACTGGTGAACACAGGGAGTGATTCAATGAGGCTATCCAAGCATGGAATCAACAGATGTGCCTTTATGGGCAGCCTGAACTCACCCATTTCTGTGACAAGTGTACACAATGGTTCTAAAACTCAGCTGGGGAGAGTAAGTGCTATTTAAGAACTTGGTGTTGTCAACTCAAACTTGATCCATAGTTGATTGCAAGTCTTTGGCTGTTGTCACCGATGGCATCTGCATTGGCCACCCATGCTGTAGTAAGCATAATTGTCAGATCCCACTCCACAGCATGTGAGATCGCTTCTGCGAGAAGCATGCTCACCTTAAGGATATATGTGCCATAGTTGGATGTACTCAACCAGTTGTTGATGGTCAACATGCCTGTGCTGATCCTGAACATCAGAAGGTTGAACACACTCATGAGGAGAAAGGACAGTCCTGCTTTCAACTCCAAGAATGACTTCAATGAGCTTATGCTGCTCATTCCTCAGCCCAATCTCATACATGTTCGCTGGCTCTGCTCACTCAAATTGATAATGAGGCAGAGTTGTTCCTTCTTGATGGTGAAGATTTCAAGTGCATCTCTGTTGGGCTGGAGAGCAAGCAAGTGCTAGTGATCACCAAAAAATTGCAGGCCAAGTTTACTTGTTCAAGGACCCACAATGAGCAAATTGTGGTGGTGCCATGTGAGATCATCTTGGCATGTGACACTATGTTTGGTGCGGAAGTATTGCCAGTGTTGCAGTATGATTTATAGCTCTCCCTCACTCTGGATATGTGATCCTTGATACATTATAGGAATTCCTCAAGCATACATTTTGGATTGAAGCCCTCAAGCTGAACCATATCTTTTTCGACAATAACTGTTCCCTCACATAGTATGTGAAGGATGACCCTTTCTTTGACACCATTGGTGTTAGAGTTCTGATTGCGCACTCTGCGCTTCTAGGAGATGTATTACCTTATTTAGTATATTGTGTTCAGTTTGTGTTTGTTTGGCAGAGTAGTTATGTTCGGAGTCCACTGTCCTTCGCTTTCCTTAGTTTCTGACAGTGGACTCCAGGTATGTACACTATCCTGCTGCGCAATACTTAGTTTCTGACAGTGGACTCCAGCTGTGTGGCTCCAGCTGTTAACAGCTTTCTCCTTTGGAGTTTCATACATTGTTACAGTTTTTCTGGTACTGTTTGTTTTTCCTATTTCTTTTCAGACTTATCTTCTCCTCATGATGGAACACCTGGTCCTATCCAATGTTTTCCCCAATATCATCTAATTATGATGTTGTACAACCACATGTCACTATGGACATGTAAGGTCACCTTGGTAGCTCCATTGCTCTGCTGATCCTTTTGTTCCACTCTTCCTAACAGTGGAGCTCTGTTGATGCTAGACTTCTCACCATTGCTTGCAATGCCCTTGTTTTCCCCAATGGTCTGTTCACCGTCTTACATTGTATATAAGCCCTGCATGTATAGTAGAAGAACCCCAAGTTAGTTCTACACAATACACTGCATTGTAACTTATCTCCTCTCATAGAACTCTCCCTTCTGCCCATTCCAGGCAAAGGCTTGACTTGCTGTGATCATATCTGAGTGGAACTGGGACCATTCGCCCTTTCCAATAGGCTGTTACAAGAGTGTGGAGGGCAGCATCAGGTTGTGCTTGCCCAACCTGTCACCTTATCAAATGGGAATCCTCATACTTGGCATCCTCCTCTTGTTGTTCTCCCTTGTCTCTGCTTTCACATATTACTTTATCCTCCATCGACTCCAAGTTCCACAAGATGACACTTGCAGTCAAGTCTAACTCTTATTGACTGCCACTTGGTGAGCAAAGAAGTGCTCCCAAGTCTCTTTTTTTTTCTGGTGAGACCTATGGAGAGGGTCAGGCAGGACACACTAAGGAATGAAATGTCAAACAGAGGGTGTCTGTTTAGTAGTGATGGCCAGTGTGATTGCAGTTGCAAGATATTTGTTGCTCAGATAGCAATTCTCCCTGACCCACTTGTATGGGGGGGAGTCTGCAAGGTTCCAGATGCTCCACCTCCCTTGCTTGTCACAATGACCCCAGTAGATGTAGACAGCAATGTAAGCCTGTACCATTCACCTCATGTGGATGACACACTCATGATTGAATGGATTCATGACCATACTGATCCTTGGAGTCTTCAGAGAGAAAGTCCCAACTGGCAAGTCTCTAAGCATCTCAACTATTGCAGGAGGAAATCCCTTGCCCAACAAAATCTTCACCCATTGTGGCTCAGAACCATTGATGTCCTCTGGATATCCACTCATCACCCATGACATTAGAGCAATGAGGTATTGGAAACAGTGGAGTGCATGACAGGTAGCACCTCAGGCAGCCTTTTCTGTTTCTTGGGATTTCCTGTAGTTTGTTTTCCTTGGAACCAAATGCAGCACAACATTCATAGAAGCCATGATGCCAAGAATATGAAAGATGTTGGAAAGGAAATCATTGAGGACAATCCACTGGTCCAGGAGTTCAGGCTTCAGCTAGTAAAGAGTATTGATTTGAACAATTGGAGGTGTTCATTTGGTGTAAGCAAGGCAGGAGAAAAGAGGACTGTGGTGAAGGATATTTCAGAGGAAGAATGAAAACTGTGGATAGTCAGGAAACATGATGCAAAATTTGTGACCACAGGACAGAGCCTCATCCTCATCCTCTACTCTAAGGGCAGGTAGAGGGGTGGTGGGAGGGGGTACTGATGTATTCAGGGAGACAAGGACATAGCCATTGGTGATGAAAGTGTACATCCCTGAAGCAAAAGAAATACATATTAGCATTAGGATCAGTGGATCAAGGGACTCACTGGAACACAACAAAGACAGTGAAGGGGACAGTAAGTAAATGAAGGAGTGCAGGGACAGCAAGGGAACTTGTCAATGTAAACAAAGTGTCAGTATTGGTGATTTCGCACCTCATTCTGAGTTCTAACTGTGCCCATGTTGTTCTCCATGGTCACTTTACTTATCTACCATTTTTCCACATTTTTCAGCTTGTTTTGCATGCTCTGCCCATACAGAGCATTGCCTTTGCATTCACAATCAGCCACAGCTGATTGTTTACTTTTGTTGACTTGAAGTGCACTTACTCCCTGGAGTTCCACTTTGTAATCTTTGGTTACTCACTGTGGACTCCAGGTTAGTATAGTTGCATGTCAGCCATGTACTTATCTCAGGTATTTCCACCATTCAAATTGATCACATTGTCACCCCTTTCATGAGTCAGACCTTTCAATTAGACTCAGCAGGAAGATGCATTATCATTGTAGCATTCAATCATGTACCCCTCACACCTTTGGCAGAGGGATTAATCATCTCCCCTGACCTCATTGAAAAGTGGGTTGAGCTGGAGAATTTCCTCATGCAGGTGTTCAAGGCTCTCCCAGCTAATTGTCCTCCAAACATTATGCTCATACCTGTGTGTTCTGATGCAGGATATGCCAAGGTGTTGAAAACAGAGGACAATGCTCATCTGGCAGGACACCATGCATTGGATGCTTCCAGTACCTCATAACCATGTGCTCATGGAAGATGGGGTTGAACATGGAGAATCCCTGGAAGCCCCTTTGGGTTCAAACAGCACTTTCAAAAGGGGTCTCACCCCCCATGGTTGAGGAGCTCTGGCAAAATCCCTCTTGCTGAATTTTAATTGGAATGTCTGAGGGTCAGTACTGTGGTAGACATCAGGGATGAGGCTTTCTTGGTGTATGTTTATCCTATGATCAATGCTCAGATATCCATTTACCTCTACTAGGGAACTTCCAACCTGTCCTGTAAGCCAATGATCAAACAGGTGGCAAATAGCATGATGGATGTGGATTGGATCCATTTGGATTGCTATCCCATTCCAGGAGCCCTACTGGGTCTCACCAACATGGAAAATGATCCCTCCACAAAACAGTCTCCTCAGGATCTATTCTGTATCACCCCACACCTGCTATGGGAAGTGGCCAGAAATATGGAGAGATGTGGCAGGAATTCTTTGCTTGGCAGGCTCCATCACACTAGACAATCCTGGAGAACAAATCACCCATAGCCAGAAGGAGTAATGAGCAACATGTCAAATGTGCCAATACTGGTAATGCACCAGATCACAAGGGCACCATTGTGTTCCATTGGGAGGAGGAAAATGGATTCTGGATCCACACTTCCATTGGTTGGAACAACTATACAGAACTGTGGTGTCAATACTCTGGTGAAGAACAGTGTTATGATGCTTTCAAGAATGAGTGGGATCTTTGCTCTGAATTTGGGCCAGCTAAAGATTCTGATAATTCTGATGATAATGATCTCCCATTTCCAACCCCTTTCCATGAAGCCCCAGTCACTATGTCACCCCAAAGTGAATCTCCTACATTCACCACTGTTACAGCCAGCCAGCTATCCTTTGGTGACCAATGAATTTCATGCAGCATGCCTCAGGACCCCCAACCAGATGCCAAGCTACTCACTCCCAACCAGCCAATGGTGTGTGATCCCCAGACAGTGGTCACTCCCTTGCTTGATCAGCCAATAGCTGATGCACAGCCTGAGTGTCAAATCATTTTGAGTGTTTGGGAGCCTGAAGCTGATGCCCTCCTTGCTGAAAGGCTGACATTACCAGACAGTGTCTTAGAGGGTGATACTCCCTTCACAAACAATTTGGTACCATCCAACACCATCCCTGATCCTCAGCCTTCTGCCATTGCTTACCCTACCTCTGTTCTTATTGGTGATGACATTCCTGAGTCACAAGCATCATTCATGCTGGACCTTCTAAAAATATTATGGATTTACCTACTCCCCATCCTCTGAGGTTGTTCCTGAAGTGAACAGCACACTTGGCCCCATCGCCTAGGAGAGTCAATCCTACCCAACAAAACCTCTCTCTCCATGGCAATGACTGTGTTCCTTGAGAAGCTGATGACAGCCAAGCCACCCAATTTATCTAGTGAAGCCTGATGGATCAATACACCCAGGGTCATTTCTCTGTTCAATGGTGAGGAGGACATCATGTCATGATAGATGGTACCAAACAAGACATTTTATCAGATCATGTCCAACATCACACAAAGGTCTAGTTTCACTGTTTTCATTGAGGATCTGTTATTGGTCCTTTAATTGACAGGTCTGACTCATGAAAGGGGTGACAATGTGATCAATTTGAATGGTGGAAATTGTTAAGAGCAAAAAGCTTGATAGGAGCGGACTAGCCACTAGCTGGATCAACTCAGGACAACTCTGGAGTCCACAGTGAGTAACCAAAGATGATATTAAGAGGGAACAACAAGGTATACTAACCTGGAGTCCACAGTGAGCAACCAAAGACTACAAAGTGGAACTCCAGGGAGTAGGTGCGCTTCAAGTCAACAAAAGTAAACAATGAGCCACAGCTGATTGTGAAGGCAAAGGCAATGCTCTGTATGGGCAGAGCATGCAAAACAAGCTG
>JBBPTB010000794.1:0-13931 GCA_038093875.1 Boletus tylopilopsis
CACTTATAGCTAGCGTAGGATACGAATATATCGAAGCTCACGTACTGAAGACTTGTGCTGGCTCATGGGAGCAGCCGATGCTGACGAATCTTCGTACCTGGATGATCAACAAGATTGTCCCATGGATGGTATGGCCATTTGCTAGAGGGGCAACTAGTGGTATGGCTCTTATTTTCTTTCTCGTCCTTCTATTATTCATATTATGAAGCCGATGAGGCAAAAACAATGATGCAAGGCGTTGGGTCGCGGTTCGACTTTCATATGCATAAAACCCTTTGTGACTTACGGTGTGTGATAGTTCACCTTCTCAGTCCGTTTTCTCATTTTCGTTGTAGCACACGGGAAATGTTTGACATCATCGTAGATTTCCCAGATTCTGTTGGCGCGCTCCAGGACGTCAAGGTTGCTTTGTTTGCAACTCCTTATTATTTCTACGCTAATTGTTTTGAGCATAGGAATGCTTGCAGAGAGTTGATCAGCGGGCTGAATTAGTACAATTCATCCGAAAAGCGTTGGTCTTTGGGGACAGATATCCTTGTCGTCGCTGAACTCGTCCTCCAGGAACAAGAAACGCCTACTCCACCCAGGGGCTGACACAAAAGATATCCTGCTATCCTATGTTTCAACGATAAAATGTCTGAGGATCGTAGATCCTCCGGGTGTTCTCTTATTCAAAGTGGCGGATCCAATACGTCGATATCTCCGGTAATACCACCAATATATCTTCCCAACCTTCTCATTGGAACTTTCCAAAAGGGATAGACCGGATGCTATTAGATGCATCGTCGCTAGTTTAGTCGGTGACGGCGAAAGTGGTGACTCATTGGTGGACGATACTGAACCTATACAACCTCTTCAGCAACCAGAGATTGAAAATTACGCTGATCCTGAATGGACGCCCGAACCGATAGACGCCGGTCCTGGTAAATCTTTCTCTCGTTCACTGTGTTCAGCCAAGTTAACGTCAACAAATAGATTTCCGCGCTAGCAAAACAAGCGATATCATAAGCACTATCGTCAGCATATATGACTCGAAGGACCTCTTTATCAAGGAGCTTCAAGTACTACTTGCACAACGATTGCTCGCAATCAAAGACGGCAATATTGACCGGGAGGTGCGTCCTTTCTACGGACCAATCAGCATATGTTGATAATCGTTTTTAAGCGACGAAATATTGAAATATTAAAGATCCGTTTCGGAGAGTCAGCTTTGCAGGTTTGCGAAGTAATGCTTCGGGACATGACAGATTCGAGGCGAGTTGACCAGCATGTCCAGTCCCAGCAGTCTGTGAGTCACCACGCATTTAAGAATATGAGGCCATGCTTACAAAACAAGAGCGTCATACATCCAACAATAATCTCACGACATTTTTGGCCGGCACTGGAGACAAGCAACATCGTCATGCCTGGTCAATTTCAGGAGTGGGTCCGCCACCAGCCAATCTTACACTAGCTCACCTCCAAGACAGGATGCAAGAGCAGTATGCTAAGGAGTTCAGCACTTTCAAGCCCGATAAAGTTTTACGCTGGCTCCCTCACCTAGGACGAGTGCAGCTGGAACTTGAATTCGACGACCGCAAAATAAGCGCAGACGTTCCACCTCTGGAGGCTGCGTTCATGGAGCTCTTCTCGGAAAAAGGTGCTACTTATTCCGCACAAAGTGTGTTATTGTGGTGACCGCGACCATTCGCAGATACGTGGACTGTCGACGAATTGATCTCGAAGGTGGGCAATGTGAGCCGTAGTGCGGCTTTGAAGTCCCTTGCTACATGGGTCGACATGCATGTCTTGAAAGAAGACAACGAACATGTTTTTAAGTTACTCTCGCTAGCTGAAGAAGAAAACCCAGGAACAAAGACAGCGATCAAACTAGGTATCTATCTCCATTACTTCACCCATCTGCATTCCTGACATTTAAGTTGTAGCTACCAAAGGGGACGACTTACCACCAGTGATGAACGTGCAGCAACAGCAAGCGGAGCAAATGAAAGTTTATTGGAAGGTAGAGACATGACATTGCACTCACTTTGATGTATTGTTTGACATCCTAAATTCAGTTCATCGAAGGCATGCTCACAAACTTGGGTTCGCTACCATTAGACCGTATACAAACAATGCTAAGGCTCGCACCCGGTTATGACCGCACCATCGAGCAACTTGGTAGCTTTATGGAGGCTGCAAAACGAGAAGAACTAGCTACCGTTAAGGACGGGATGTGGAGATTAGGGAAATAACTATATGATTGCGTACGTTCCAAACCTGTGTACCCCATGGAACTGTTGAAATATTGTTATCCAGTGCTGTGACTCCCTGCCTCGCATAAGCAATACGTTCGAGTCAAATATCTGGTCGCCCACTATTATAGTGGATTCCCTGCGAAACCTTCCCGATCTAAATGGGTAAGCGCCGTCAAGGGGTTTTGGTGGCATAACTTAGACCATTGTACGACACTTGTTCTCGTCGAGCCATCGCATCGGCCTGCAATTGCTTTAGACATGACGGTCTCGATTCACCAAATGCGATTCTTGATGCCAGCTTATTTAAGAATTGAGTTAAGAAGCATAACTCCTGGTTTGTTGCAAAGTCGGGGTGGGCACTAGAATGATCTCCGCGAGGCTTCCGTCAGCTTGAAAACTGGTGTGTGGGTTGAGGGTGAAGTTCATCTCGTTCGCACTAGTTGATGTCACAAGTCACTTAATTAAGTACGGCCCTATCGGCATTTAGGGCCGGTGTAACTGTCACTCTGCCCTGCTGGCAAGTTTGTGTTGTTATCAAACCCCCAACTTAGTAACAGCACATGCGGGAGCAAACGCAACGTTATTCTGCGCTTTCTCAACCAACCCTAGCGATGAGCGAGCTCGTATGCAAGACACTCGACGGCGATGCCACCGACATGCTAATCGACAAGTGGCTCGAACATCGCAACGATGCATACTGGGAGTGGTTTCAAGCCGTCAGGCAGCGCAAACATGCATCCAACACTCTAAGGCGTCAGGTCATCGCATGGAACAAAGGGGACTTTGTACCAGAGAACATATTCTGCCGAACGGTTGACACTAGTCGTCTGATCCCTCTGGACCGAACCTGGACAACCCACGTCTACCATCACAGATCAATGCAAGACAGAAAATTATCCATGATGCCCGTCGTATTTACAATGGTACGCTATGCCATTCAATCATCAGCTCTTTCTGTACCCATCGCTCTCTGTCAGCTTCCCGAACTCATGCTCTTACGGGGCATGCACGATCATGGCTGTGATGACATATACATCATCGTAACAGATTTGAAGCGACAAGAGATGGACGATGTGACAGAGTATTTCAAACTCGTCTGTCGGTATGCATACGGTGGTCGAGCATGCAAAACAAGTATAGCTAGCCAGATTCAATATGATCGTATGTCGCGTCTCTCTTGCTCATTATATAAAGTCTCATTCGTCACTCCCTTCACTCAGATATGCGGCTGTGTCACACGCTACTCAAGCAGCGACGTACCCCATGCTTTCCTCAGATCGACCTTGCTTTTCGAGCAATACTGTACGAAAAAAGACCACCATTCATCATCCTGTTCTCGCATCAAACGACTTCTTACTCCCAAATCCTCTTCACGCATTCTCTATTCGTACCCTCCGAAGAAATCTTTTTCGATTTTCCTAGCGGATGCCCAAACCCCAGTTGCAACGACGACTGTGAAATGATTCGCTTTCCTAGACAAGGTGTCGAAGGGGCAGCGGTTCTCTCAATAAAGCGCGGCGGTCGGTATGGGAAAAAGATCAAAGCGAAGGAGATGTGCAATTGGATCGATTGTGATATCTGTTTCAGCGAGGAAACGCAACGATACGCTGAGAGTAGTGAGGGTTCCGAAGGTTCTCAGAGCTGCGCCGACTGCACAGACGGCCCATCCACGAATGGCCTTGTCTGTAGTAAGTGCAGGTTGGTCAAGTACTGCTCTCCTGAACACCAAAGGAAGGATTGGGACGAGCATCGCCGTGTTTGTGCGAAGCCTGCGTCATTAGTATGAACAGTCCTCTCAAAAGTGTCCCCCAACTTTTTCCCTTATTTCCACTTTGCATTCCTTGTCGTTCTTTTTTTTTTTTTCTCAGACTCAGAACAAGACGAGCGGCTGTTGTCATTATTGTTATACTTGTATCTGCATGCTGTGCCAGCGCAATTTGAAGCCCCTGAGGTTGCAACTCGGCTCAAAGCTCCCATCATGTCCGTCCGGCACCTAACAACGAGACTTGCTCAACAGGTAGGATATATTCGTCGTATCCCTCGCACCCATTGTGATTCGTGTGGCTTAGATTGACGAAGAACTCATGGGTGCATGGGGGGCATTCAGCATTGACCAGGTACGAGACCACTCATATCGCTGTAGGCCTAATCACTGGACTATGGTTGAAGTTAATGGAGCTGGCTGGACTTGCTTGTGCTCAAGCGCTTGCAAAAGTCTACGACAAGGAGAAATTCCGAAGAGTTCTCGTTTGCTGTGGACCTGGTAATCAGGGTGGCGACGGATTGGTGGCGGCAAGGCATCTTCGTTCGTTCTTCGTCATCTAGCGGGTTACTGATAAGAAAGATGACACCCAATATAAAACCAGGGATGTTCGACTACGAGCCCACAATATACATGCCCAAGGTATTTGCGTACTAAGGTTGATGGAGACGGTCAATCATCCCTCACTAGCCAGGGTCAAAGGATATTTACAAGGCAAGCCCACTTTACGCATACCTAGTCTCGATCCCAATTCTCTTTCATAAATTTGGGAGCAGCGGTTACACAAGCAATGTGATAACATGAGGATCAAGTCCCTGCCCCCTGACGCCACCCTCGACGAGCTGCGTTCAACCCTCTCATCGTCCGATGTCATTCTGGACGCCATCTTTGGGTTTTCATTCAAAGGGCCCGTCCGTGCACCTTTTGACGAGGTCTTGCCGCTCATTTCGTCCTCGAAAAAACCTATAGTTTCCGTCGACATTCCTAGTGGATGGGACGTTCAAAACGGGAACGAAGAAGGGGTAGGCATCGTGCCGGATGTGTTGGTAAGCTTGACCGCACCGAAGGAAGGAGTGCGGTCTTTCAAGGGAAGACACTTCCTTGGTGGGAGATTTGTCCCCAAGTTAGCCCTCGACTTCTATTTGACTTCTGGTCTGGGATCTGATTGATTGTAGAGCCATGGAAGAAAGATTTCAACTGGACTTACCCAAGTATGCTGGAACCGAGCAGATTGTGGAGCTTACTAGGCTGCAGGAACCCCCAACGGTTGTAAGTAGAGTTTAAGGGTGTTTGGATTACGTGAGAATCTTGGTTCATTGCCGAATATCACGTACGAACTCTGTCCTGCTCTGGCGCGTCACGTTTGTTCCAAGGGGAAATGCGCCTCATGATGCGACGTTGGCGTTGAGGTGGCACTTGGCGGATCTCTAATCCAGCACGAGTAAATCGGCCGACCAAACCCAGGCTGAATTCGTTCACGGTGTCCAATAGCAAAATTCTCTACGTTTAGATAGAGTCTGTATACACGCTCTATATGTCACTGTGTTGCAAAGATGGGATCATGGCCTGAACAACTCGAACTGACTGCGGCTTACATAACGCCGGATCATTCCGGCAGCCCATCGATGCCACTGATGGTCATCATCCAGTACTTGTTGCAACACTTACCAGCACATTGAGATTTTGAGCCTGAAACACGGACTATTTACGACACTAGTAACCGAGCTTTCTGCGCATCACAATGAAGTTCCGCTTATATCCCCGGCAAGAACCTCAGGCTGCTCCACCGAAAGCCCGGGTGCTGGAGGCAAATGACCTGCAATCACTTGCCAAGTACATGAAATCCAACAGTTGTCAGAACGTTTTTCTCATGGTGATTTAATCGCTTCCGTTCCAAACGTTCCGTGGAATTAATGAAGTGTCGTCCAGCTTGGGGCCGGTAAGAGTTACCTCTAATGAGTCGGAGCAACTGGTTCAAGATCTAGCAGGCGTCAGCACTTCGGCTGGCATTCCGGACTTTAGATCCCCAGATACAGGTGTGTAGCTTGTATCGATGATGTATTACTCGTGCTAAATGGATTAGGATTATATGTGAGCATCGCATCGTGAGGTCAGGGGCCTACCTGTCTGACCGGCGTCCTTAATGCAGGCCAACTTGGCTCGACTTAACTTGCCCTACCCTGAGGCAGTATTTGAAATAAACTTCTTTCGAAGAAACCCGGTTCCTTGTGAGTAGATTCGACAATCCTTCAAGCGCACAGGAGCGCGGCTCATGTGGACTATGTCTCGCCAAGTTTATACACTTGCCAAGGAACTTTACCCCGGCCGCTATCGGCCAACCATCACTCACTCCTTCATCAAAGTGTTATATACACACGAGCTTTTGCACACTTGCTTCACGCAGAACATTGACACTCTTGAACGGAGGGCCGGAGTCCCAGAGAGGAAAATCGTCGAAGCACACGGAAGTTTCGCCACACAGCGCTGTATCGAGTGCAAACGCCAGTATGATGACGAAAAGATCAGGAAAGCTGTCATGAGCTCGTCGATTCCTCGGTGCGAACACTGCAAGGGGTTGGTCAAACCCGACATCGTGTTCTTTGGAGAGGCGGTATGAATTTCTATCGCAGTGATTTTCCCGCTGATTGTTGGCCAGCTCCCACCACAGTTTCACGTGTCGATCCGGTCGTTACGAAGCGCCGACCTATTAATAGTAATCGGAACGTCGTTGACTGTTCATCCTTTCGCTTCCCTGGTGGACTTGGTGCCAGATGACTGCCCCCGTGTTCTCATCAACCTGGATGAGGTCGGGAGCTTTGACAAGCGGGACGACGTTGTTTTGTTAGGAGAGTGTGACGATATCGTTCGGAAGCTCTGCTGCGAGCTTGGATGGGAGGAGGAACTCGAGAGAGAATGGGCAGCAACTGCAGAGAGTGTCGAGGCCGATGATAAACTGGCAGCGTCGGACGCAAAAGTCAAGGTTGATGAAGAGCTGGAACGTATTACGAGAGACGTGGAGAAATCTCTTGCAATTTGTGATGACACTCGGGAACGTTTGTCTAAATCTGACACGGGGGATGCCCATGGTGCAGAGGAACGTGCAGAAGCCAAGGATGTGGTCAAGAAGGATGCGGAAGGGGGAGGTGGCGCTGACAATAGCACACCCATCTTGAGGTCAAAGTAGTATCATACTGTTAGTAGATGTGACAACGAGCCCGAAATATGGATTGTCGGGTGATGCCCGGTCCGAGGACCGCGTAGCGCCTAAGACGTAAGCACCCGGTTAGATAGCAAGATGGATTGTGTTCCCAATACTAACCTGGAACGGGTGTGGGGATCCCATGGAGAGGCTTCGTTGAATGGCAGGCGGAGCACGGCCCACGTTATGGCACAGAGTGCCGCATCACCTGGTTCGATACGTGGGTTTGTCGGCTACATAGACCGACCCTTGAAGTTGTAGTGTTACCAGGTTTAATGACCGTCCATTTTAGAAGGAGGATACTTAGAGAGTGGTATGCAAGCAATTTCCGAATATATAGTAGAAGCGTGTCACCTGTGGTGGACATGCGGCTTCGGGCCTCGCACTGTGGACGCTTCCACCATTAAATTACCAGTGCAGTGGGGCATGTGCCTCCATTCCCATCGACCCGCATATCCGAGGAGCCAAGCGCCGTATCCAGAGCGGCTTGCCAACCTTCGCTTACACACTGTCGTTACACGCGGTCTGGTGACCGACTTGTCTATGTGGTCAACCCGCCGATAGCGTTACGTCGTGGAACCGCGGTGCCTTGGTGGGGATCATGCGGCCTCTCTGGTTGTCCTTCGCAAGGGAATTCCACCTGGCGTGCAGGGTAACGATCTGTTCACGGGCGTCAGGCCCTTAGCAAAGCCTCGTGCCTGTCAAGATCGGATCGCCTCTGAGGGTAATTCAAGCCTTAAAGAGTTGATCAAAACCGGAAAATGTAGGTTTACTGATCGATATGCTGTAATGTACGGCTATTGATGACCCACTGATAACCCTTCTCGCCAATAGCAAATTTTCATTAACTCCGGGTCCTTCCCATACCGTTTTCCTTCCGGAACTGTCGCGTCGGAGATTCGAAAACTTTCAAGCCTTATAAAACCTCGATGAGCTCGTCCATTATTCC
Organism: Boletus tylopilopsis; assembly: GCA_038093875.1. NCBI lineage: Eukaryota > Fungi > Basidiomycota > Agaricomycetes > Boletales > Boletaceae > Boletus > Boletus tylopilopsis. Next base: position 8,148 of record JBBPTB010000794.1, read on the forward strand.
CTCAGGACACGCTATCCAACAGATGGGAAGCTTTGAACGCTTGTACATACAGCTCTGTGCGTCAAATTCTCTTTATCATATTGTACCGCCTCCTTAACTTGCTGCAGTTTGCTCGCCTGCACAGGTAACACACCCTTGAACGCCTGAAAAGAAAGGTAAGTCTTTCGTGCCCATTGACTGTTGCATTAGCGTTAATCTACGTTCAAGCCCGAACGTAAAGTCATAATGCGATTCTCATTGAATGCCATCATTCCCTCCAGCCTCCTTCCTGCCCGTTTCAGGCCTGGTGACAAATTGCAGAAGCACGGTCCAGACATATCCACCCAGACGAAAGAGGCCGAAATTGCTGCCAAGCTTGCTCGTTTCGCTCGTATTCCTGTTTCGGATGTGTTCCAGTAAGCCTTGCCAACTTTCATCCCACTCCTTCTCTCAACATCCCACCTAGGTTGGAACCTGCGTGGAGCCCCGATGGATTACCAGAGGAAAAAGCTTCTGAGATTTTGCATGTCCATGGTCTGAACGTACCAGTCAACGAACGACCCTTGGCCGCACTCGCGCTCTTATGGACTGCTATTTGGAATCCTTTCAACCTGCTCCTGACGATCCTCGCCGTAATCAATGCTGCAACAAACTCCTTGCCAACTTTCATAGTCATGATTGCCATGGTCGTCGCTTCTACGTCACTGAGGTGCTTTTCTTACATACTACTCTCTTGATCCTGCTCACACTCACGCCTTCCCATACAGGTATTGGCAAGAAATGAAGTCAAACGTTCAAGCACTCAAGTTGGTCAGGTCTATTGTGACTCGTGTCCGTGTTGTTCGTCGTATCGACTCTATCCCTCAAGAGATCGAGATCGATTTGAGACACATAGTCCCCGGAGATGTGGTTGCTGTCGCCAGTATGCTCTCTCGCGTTCGTGTACCACCTTGAATTTCAACGCTTCATAGGTGGTGATGTATTTCCTGGAGACTGTGTTCTCATTTCTGCCGAGGCCTTGGCCGTTACGCAGGCATCGCTCACCGGGGAGATGTTGCCGATTGACAAGCGTGTTCGTGTTACTTCCCTGGACGAGTCTGAGCCATTCTGTCTGTTGGATAACCCTAACGTCTGCTTGGCTGGTACATCGGTTGCAGCTGGAAATGGCCGCGCGATTGTACTTGCTACCGGGAAAGATACCTACATGGCTGCCATTGCCGAAGAGCTTAATAGGAAAAGACCAGAAAACGCCATCCAATTGAGTATTAGGAAAGTCAGTTACGTCCTTTTGGCTTTCATGGCGGTGAGCCCAAAGCTTGTTGCCCTTGCCTTGTCAAACTTAAATCACGCGCTGAAGGTGATGGCGCCAGCCGTGTTTCTTGTCCAAGGAGGAGTTAGTAAGGATTGGAAAGGCGCTGTCATGTTTGCCATAGCGATTGCAGTCGGGATCACTCCAGAGATGCTTCCCATGATAGTTGTAAGTATCTTCTCAGCTTTCCCAAACCAGATCGTTCATCTGTGATTATGAAGACCTCCAACCTGGCGTTGTCAGCTGTTCGGATCGCTAGGCAGAAAGTCATCGTAAAGCGCTTCGATGCCATCCAAAACTTGGGTGCAGTCAGCATACTGTGCTCCGACAAGACGGGTACATTGACTGCTGATCTCGTTCGTGTGGCAAAATCAATGAACATCAGAGGCGAAGTGTCGAGCCTTCCAGCCAAGTTGTCGTTCATCAACTCCTCGCTGCAGACGGGCTCTCGTAGTCCCATTGATCGTGCTGTTCTGGACTACATTGGCGAAGCGGAGAAGGGTCCCCACGATGATGAGCTCGACGGCTGGATTAAGCTCAGCGAAGTTCCATTCGACTCCACCCGTCGCATGCTTTCGGTCCTCGCGCGCTTCCGCCCTGCGGGCGAGGCAGAAGCGCTGTTCATAACCAAGGGGGCAGTGGAGGAAGTCTTGGAACGATCCGTTGCTGCCTTGAAACTTGAAGAGTTTTCGAAGCCCATAGGAGACATCAAATTTGATGCGTCTTGCTCCACCACGCTAACCGAACTCGATCGCCTTGAAATTCTCAACTCTGCCAAGCAACTGAATGAGGATGGACTTCGGTTGATCGCCGTTGCTGCTCGTAAGGGATCCACTAAGATGGGTATCACCATCTCTACTGAGGACGAGGAAGACTTGATTTTCGTTGGCTTTGTTGCCTTGTTGGATCCATTGAAGCCGGACGCTGCTGAAGCAATTCAGAATCTGGGAGCTCGTCATGTCCAGGTATGGCCATCGATTGTTTGGTGACGTAGACTGACTAGTGTAACTTAGGTGCGAATTCTCACCGGAGATGTCCCAGCGGTCGCTGCCAAAGTTGCCCGTGACCTGGGCCTATTTGATACATTCAATCTTACGAAGGTGACTGATGCACGGTTGCCAAAAGATGAAGAAGAAGTGGCGTCCGACAAGTCTTCCGACCGTATCGATGAATCGAGTTTGATCGTTACGGGACCTCAGCTTGTCGAACTCGCTAAGGATACGGAGCTTTTCAACGAGACGATTGACCGTGCTATCATCTTTGCGAAGTTATCGCCCTATCAGAAACTTGATGTGGTGAAGGCCCTACGAGGTGGCGGCCGCAGAGCAATTGCGTTCCTGGGAGACGGAGTCAACGATGCTCTGGCTATTCGTGGAGCAGATGTTGGGATATCCGTGGACTCGGGAACCGAAATCGCTAAAGAGGCAGCAGATGTCATTTTGCTGGAGAAAAGTCTTGGTGTTGTCGCGCGGGGTGTGGTCGAAGGCAGAATCACGTACGTTTCTGATCCAGTGGTTTTCCCATGAAACTAAGGTCATTGCCAAGGCTTTTGAACACCGTCAAATACATCAAGATGGCTTGTTCATCAAACTTTGGAAATGTCTTCTCCGTCTTGGGTACGTGTTATGGTATCGGGAGCCTCGAATATGACGAAACGTTAAACCTACAGTCGCTTCTGCTTGGCTACCATACCAGCCAATGTTGCCGCTGCAGTTATTAGTTCAAAACTTGCTCTACGACTTTTCTCAAGGATCGATTCCATGGTTCGTGCTCTCTTTTGTTATTCGTTTTTTTTTTTTGACAGTATGCACATTCATAACAGGGACAACGTTGATCCCGAGTATCTTCAGTACCCCAGGACACTGAGCGCTTGGTCCATCGTTCGGTTCATGGTCTGTCTGGGCCCTTTCTCCAGTCCATTCGACATCATTACATTCACCATTAACTGGCAAGTCGCCTCGTCATTTCTTTTCATCCTTTTAACTGAATTTCCTCGAAGGTTTCACTACAAAATTCGGACATTGGACTCTCCCCTTGTCCCACTCGCACAGACAAACTGGTTTTTGGAGGGTTCACTAACCCAAGTATGAAATTTGGCACAGATCATGTGTTTTATCCTAACGCCCCAAACAGCTCTTCATCATTCAATTCCTCCGAACCCACAAGATTCCCTTCATTCAATCACGAGCCTCCGTCCCAGTAGTCATCGTTACTTTCGGGATGGCTTGTGTATCGATGGCCATCCCGTACATCCCCAAGGTCAACTCTGCCTTGCAGCTGACGCCGCCTGAACCGATCTTCTACACCTATTTGCTTGGCATGATCACGGGTTATGCCTTGACTGTCCACATTGTCAAGACTATCTATTTGTGGGCTTTCAAGGGCGAATGGCTGTGAAAGGTAAATATTTGCTACGTCAAGGATACATGGCTTGGACGAGATTGGATGACCGCAAAGGATTTGGAATAACGTGTTGCAGTACGATCTAACGAGATGTTGTTTTGAACTTTTATGCGATACATATCAACGTATCTTTGGTTTCCATACATAGCAAACCGAGAACCACCAATCGTGATCAAACCCGGCGCCCGCAGCATCTTCACTGCAGCCTAAGAAGCTTCAAGCTCAATTATGAGATCATCCACTGGCAGTGGGGCATCACGAGGGCGAGGTCGACGCGATGTTCAGTCAAGCATCGAACTTAGAAGACCACCTAATGCCAGACGGGCCGAACCTGCAGAGGGCAACCATCGTCCCATGGAGAATATTTCCTCTGTTAGCCGCAGCAGTGGTATCGAAAAGAACGGTGATTCGTGAGTGGTGACTCCATGTTCAGTAACTTCTTTTGCTACTTGGGTGACACTCCTCAGACTGAAGGAACGCACTGTGCAAGAAGAGTACAGAACTTTTATCGACAACAAAGTACGTTGTACTCCCACTGCAGACTTGTTTTGTGATGACCTTTCGTACGACGAAATTCCTTTGGTTCCTCGATATAGCTCAGAACGTTTTGGGATTCGTATGGAGCCGGTCCCACTGCAATCCAGAATGAGTCGATGCAAAAACGGAAAAAGGACAATCAGGAGAACATATTAATACTGTTTCGTGAGTACCAGTGTAAGCCTCCTGTGTGTCTGGGCAATCAACTTGCGTATGTGGATAGGTAAGCTACGTGAGGGATTGCTTGCGTCTGGCAGGAACGATGACTTCGCGCTGGAAGGTCAGTACTTTGACCTGACTCTTCTCGAGGCGCCCCGAATGTCTTAACTACTAATGCTGACCCAGTTTACGAGACCTCACTTTACTTGTCAGTCGTCTTCGACTCACCGGTGCAAACCACTTCCATCTTGTCTCGTCTTGTGCCGTATGTCTACCTAGCAAGTCCAGCTCCACAGCCATTCCGTCTCACCACGATCCTAATCCTACTCCTTCACCAACTGTATGTCTCCTTCCCTTCCCAACAAGCTTATTTGGAACAGACTAAATACCTTGTTCCAAACCTACTGGAACGACCGTCTGCTGCGTATCTGTGGATGTCATCTTTGGCACGGAGTTTACGCATCTCAAACTATGTCCAATTTGAGGAACTATCCCACCCTGATGCATTTGAACATCTACTTCCTTCGTCAATCCCGGTTCCACCCTCAGATGTCACGACCGCAACTGCGTTTCACGACTTGCCTCGGAACGCTGTACATGCCTTAGTTTCCCGGCTCCGATTAAAAGCGCGTGAAGGGGCCTGGATAGTCGTTCGAAGTGCATACCGGGAGCTCTCCTCATCTGCTGAGATGCAAAGGTGGTTGGGAAAGCGACTCTGCTTCGATGGTTTCGGCTCTGAAGAGACTGCGATGAGATTTGATAAATGGGTATGGGAGAGGTGCCAGGATGGGCATCTTCGGCCCAAGGAGGGGGTCGAAGGAAGGTGGATGGTTTGTAGGGCAAGGTAATACCATTTTTTTCTTTTTTAATCCCCAGGCTTGTACTTATGTCAACGCAACGAGACAAACGATCATTTGAAGCACGCAAGAGGTTGGTATGCTGCACGCCTGTGTGTCACACTGTTTATAGAAGGCTGAACGTTGAACGGCGATGGCAAAAACCACCCGGTTGATGGGAGATGGGCCTCCAGGCAGTCACCGACAGCCGCCAGCCGTAGCGTATTATGTAGAACTACAGTTGGGGACAAGCAAAGTCAACTAATTTGATTCCCGCCCGAAATAAATTTCCTAGGCCCCAGCAACCTTGTCATTCACTTTGGATTGGTGAAATATGTTGAAAAACACACTTCCGAAGTTGTTCCCACGACCTTTTTTGGCAGCCAAATTTTTAGTACTTTTGAACCTAATATTTTAGTCTAATTTACAGGTTAAGGACTGCCTCAATTGCCATCATGGCCTGTTGAGATACTTGGCGATGCTGTTTCTGTTTGCGCACGGCCCAATCAGCTGCCTTCCCTGAGAGTCCCAGCTGATAGGCACTCAAGAAGCGATATGACC
>JBBPTB010000795.1:0-13922 GCA_038093875.1 Boletus tylopilopsis
CGGCGGGTTCGAAAAATTTGACCGGGCCCCAGTTGTTTCCCCCCCCCCATTGGGGGGCCCTCCCCTCTCAGGGCCCCCCCCCCCCCCACACACCCTGCCTGCATTCTTCATTCCGGCTCTGAGTCGCAGCTTGTCTTCTTGGGTCCAATGCGCGTGGGCCCGACTGCAGCGTACATATCACTGCGAGGAGTTCCTACCCTCGCAGCTCACGACCGGCAAGTCGGGCTTCCGTCGGGCTGGGCCGAGGAGCGCTCTTGCTCTTTCTCCACCTCATGTACAGAGTGCCGTCCACTTAAATAATCGCCTACATCCTACTAGTAGTCACGTAGTACATACACAATCTGCCAACAACGATTCTAGTTTCCAACTTTACAAGTACATGTCTCTTCCTCCTTACAGATCATACACGACTCTAGCGCCAACCCAAGGGTAGGGGTAGTTGTGCTGGTACCAGTTGCGCATGCTGCGCCTCTCAGCGATCCTTGGGATCGTGGCATAAGATCCTCCCAGCTATGAAGAAACGAAATGTTAAGCGAATGAAAAATGAGAGAGATGAGAACATACTACAACTCGGTAATTACCATCAAAGAAGTCGGCAGAATACCTAGAAATAATGATTGTTACTTAAAGCGTATGCCAGTGATGAATGGATTTTGCTTACCCAGGGTACAGCTGGGATGGAACAAAGCCCTCGTACTTATCAAATATGGTTGATGTCCACTCCCACACACCGCCGTTATGGCCCAGCCCAGCGTGGCTCTCTACCCCAGTCGTGGCACTGAGCCAGCGTGTCAGTAGTGGTAACATTAATGTAGAATCACTTACGGGACGGGATGCCAATTCCTGAATCCAACATTTGCTCCACCTTCGTAACCGCATGTAAACTTATCCATAAATACACGAAGCTCTGGTTCAGTAGGAAGTCGTCCCCCCTTGACGCTGGCATACACCGATAAGTTGTCGTAGGAGGTGAGGACCGGCCAGTCCCGAGCAATACTCATTGACACAGGACCGTATAGGGTACGGACTCTGATATCTCCGTCTTCATGCTTCACCCAGCTGGTAGGAAATGCAGCTTTGTCCTTTCCGGGGCCTGTGTAGAACTCGAGGAATTCACCGTTGGTGACAGGCCTCCAAGAAATCTTGAACGCATCGACACAAACCTGGCTGGACGGACTTTCGTTGTCCCAGCCAAAGATATGTCCTGCCACGTCTAGCCCTTCAACGTCATCGTCGGCTTCAATGTCATCGATGCCGAGGGAAACTGTGGTAGCTTCAATGACAACGGTAGGAGAGGAAAGCTTCGGAGCATCATTCCACGAAGCAAGCAGTTGCTCCCATCGGGGTAAAGCGAAGTCCGGAGGGGGGACTGTTCCGCTCCCAGCTCGCTGGAGAAGTATATACAATAAGGTCTGACGTCGAGTCAAAAAGACATTCAGAGATGAATGTTGACAAAACAGACCTCAAGGTGTAACCCCTCGTGTTCATATGTCATAAAGAGCACTCGAGCAACTTTCCTCGTCAGCTGGATAGTGCCGTTGGATATATTTGCGTATAGTTTGAAAAGTCGTTCTCGTACGCGCTCCCCGAACGAGAGGATAGTACCGAGCGAGGGCCAGTCTTCGTTGTTTTTGGGAACTACAGAGTGCGGCTGACGATTCCGTTGGCTTAAAATTGAAGAAAGGAAGAGAAAAACGAACGTGGCATTGGGTCGGGTCGTCCACGTTGGGGTCCATACCTCTCTATCCGTGATAGGATTGTTTAGTTCGCATGTGCAATATGAAGTGAGCCTAGTTCCTACCTCAAAAATGTACTATGATGCATGTCGAGTCGGGAGATGAATAAGTACAGATAACTTCGTAGACTGGAGTGAAATACCGACCTTGAACTCCTCGGGCTGTGTATGAGGTTCCTGGAGTAGACGGGAGAGATGAATATCCAAGAATGTAGGAATGTGGCCAAGATAAAACAAGCAGATGTGACGCAGGTCGATGGGCTTCTCGAAGAGCATGGACGATGGGATCATCCGGAGTGTAACGAAGTCCCATGCCTTCCAGATATCTTGCCAATCTCGAAGGCTCGGAACGCCAAACCTTCCGCCGATAATTTCATGGACGGTTGGTGACGGTAGGAGAGGAAACGCGAACGATGGACGTTCTAACAGCCACAGCGAATAATGTGACGTGCTATCCATCCACCGTTGGATCGGTCGCAAGCCAGCACCAGTGAACAAGCCATAGGCGTCTTTCTCCGAATACTAGAGATGCAGCTAAGTATAAGGAGGTGAGGATCGAAAGGATATCTACCTTCAGGGAGTGCTCAATCTCAATGAGCTCATCTTTGGTAAAGCATACCTCTTCTTTGGTGTTCGGAATGATGATGTGATGAGACTGCAGGCACTTGAAAAATGCCTTGTGGGTGCCTGAAAGAACGTGAATGAGAGACCATGAGCTGTCGTACCTCGAAAACACTTACGGCTGTCTTCGTCATAAAAATTGGCATATTCCCACTTGGTGAGATCAAAGAGTTCTGAGTCACCGAGAACGATCCCGGCTGCCTTGAGACCATTCATGATAAAGCTTCTAGTAAGACCTTTGGGGTCGTTGTAAGCAACTTCAATTTCCTCGCGGTCGTTGTCATGGTCAAGACCCAGTAAGAGAGTATCTCCATGACCGGCGCGCAAGGGCAACGAGCGAAGGAACTGAGTGTCCTCTCCACGTGAAAAATTGCCAATGGAGCACCCTAGAAAGAGCATGTGCAGCTGCGGTTGTTCCGGAGTGATCGACTTTGTTGTGTCGGTACAATCCGTAGCTTGTCCAGTGGACACAGATAATCCGATAGCGTCCCGACGAATGATTTGAAATATATTGCGTTCAACTGCGCCCCGTAAGCCGCCTTGAAGTACAAAAGCGACACCATTTTCAAAGGTGCCAAGCATGCCTTTTGCTTGGATCTTTCCCTGCATAGCGGAACCGACATCGGAGTTAAGTAACTGAGTCAGAGTGCGTTCAATCTCCTGTTCTTCGAGATCGAGCGCAAAGTATGTCACAGGAGGGGCGACCGGAGTTCTCGACACGCAACCGGCAAGAGCATGGAGTATGAATGAAGTCTTTCTCAAGGAACTGGACTACTTATCAGCACCCAAATCATGAGAAGACAAGTCAAAAAGCGAGATCATGAATTGGGCATCTCAATATCACCCGAGAATTGTCGTTCTATGCGAAGAGGGGGGCTTACTCACCCTGCGCCAAGCTCCAGTAGAACCTGAGCCGGGGGGCCATCACTGCTTGCAGGCGAACCGTGTTGGATGGTACGCATGATTTCAGAAGCATGCTTGTGAAGTATTTCTTGCTCGGCACCAAACAAGTAATACTCTGGTACGTCCGTGGTGATCTGATCGTAAAGTCTGAGACCTGGTTCGTTGTAAAGAAGCTGGGTGGGCAATGATTTTGCATTCAACGGTGCACTGAGACCCCTGATGATGGTGTCGACGATGTTGTGCTTGGGTCTGTTAACGCCACCTTGATAGTTCCGGATATCAAGAATGTGAACGGCCGCGTTTGCGTCACCCATGGTCAAGAGGGGAGGACGGTAATCGAGCTCGAATTCGATGTCAGCCAGGGACCCCTTTATCTACCAGATGGCCGTAGAGCGACTTGGACCACATAGATACCGTGCTGAAGTAAGCGGTCCCCCACAAAGTATGCGGAAGTACTTGGAGAAAGCAGTACTGACAAAGTTAGATCCGACACACGTCCGACACTCACACGTCCGTAAGTCCCTTCCCAAAAGGTGGCCAGATGTCGCTTGGTATCGCTCAATTGGGCTTCTGGAGTTTCACGGCTTTGGGCGCATGTCAATGTGACGGATGAAGGGCACAGCCGTACCTTAGCCTACTAGGTCATGTAGGAGGAGTTCCAACAGCAGCAATGCAATTTCAAAGCGAAACAAGATCGGCAGCGAGCCAGCCGGTCGGCTCGACGAAGATAAACTTCGATGGGGTAGACGTGACTCACTGGCAGGCGCTCGATTGATATACCTCTCTGTCACGCAATATTGCGAGCACGTTGCGAATGCGATACATGCGATATGCCGTCTTCCGAGGCGTTCCGAGTCGCAGCATCACGTCGAAAGATTCCACGCACGGCTATATTCTGTTTACCGAAATGATCACAAGGCACTTAGTATCAAGTACTACTTTGGCAGGAGATCACTTCAACTGCGCGTGGGTATATTAAACTCGGACATATCTCCACCTGCATGAGTATTCGGTGTATGTACCGTGAAATGATCGTATTTTTGCACAACTTACTATCACAGAGCAAAAAGAGCGCACAAGCCAACCACTTCAAATATGTATCCGTCATGGACTTCCCTTATTTGAATACTACCCAAGGAACTCGGGAACAAAAACACTTAGTAGCTCTGATCAAGCATGTACTAGCACAGCTACATAACATGATGGATTTTTGAAGGTTGCAAACTCAGGCTCACTTGCTCACTTAGTCTTGGAGTCGGAGTTTGAAAGCGGCCATAGACTTAGTCAGCTGAGGTTCACTCCTTCTGAGTCGTCGCCGTCAACATTGACGATGAGCGCTGCATTTGTTCCCCCACCGCCGGGTATGCCATCCCCACCGCCAGGCATGCCGCCATCACAGGGATTTATCCAGCAAGTCTCTTCTCGGATGCCTCCAGAGATGCTCGCGCAAAAGTCGCAAAAATGGGTTTCGATGCAAAAGAAACGCTATGGCGAAAAACGTAAAGGAGGCTACGTTGATATGGGAAAACAGGTGTGCTCCGTTTTATTCATTATCGTCCATCAATTTACTGTGTCTTGTAGGACCTGCCTCCGGAGCACGTCCGGAAAATCATCAAGGACCACGGAGATATGAGTAACAGGAAGTTCCGCAACGACAAACGTGTTCATCTTGGTGCGCTCAAGTACGTGCCCCACGCTGTCATGAAGCTCCTCGAAAACATCCCTTATCCTTGGGAGCAAGTCCGCGAAGTCCCTGTTCTCTATCATATCACTGGCGCCATCACCTTCGTCAACGAGATTCCTCGCGTCATTGAACCCGTTTATCACGCGCAGTGGAGTACCATGTGGCTTGCAATGCGCCGAGAGAAACGTGATCGTAGACATTTCAAGCGCATGCGTTTCCCTCCCTTTGACGATGAAGAACCGCCACTCGACTATGGTGACAACGTTCTGGATGTCGAACCTCTAGAGGCAATCCAGTTGGAGCTAGATTCTGACGAAGATGGTGCAATCATCGACTGGTTTTATGACCCAAAACCACTTGTCGATACCCCCGCCGTCAATGGTTCGTCGTACCGCTATTGGTCGCTTACTCTCCCAGTTATGGCAAACCTTTATCGTCTCGGGCGTACACTGTTATCGGACCGTCCGGATAGTAACGCGACTTACTTGTTCGACAAGAAGTCATTCTTCACCGCAAAGGCACTCAACATGGCCATCCCGGGTGGTCCTAAATTTGAGCCACTTTATCGAGACATGGATGCATTTGATGAAGACTGGAACGAATTTAACGATATCGGGAAGGTCATCATTCGGAATCAAATCCGCACCGAATATAAAGTCGCATTTCCGCATCTGTATAATTCGTTGCCTCGCTCAGTTCACCTATCTCCTTATCACGTCCCCAAAAATGTCTACATTCGGACGGATGACCCGGACCTGCCTGCGTTCTACTTTGATCCTTTGATCAATCCAATCTCTCTGCGTGGCGCCACGCCAAGAAACGCACCTTTGGTTTCTCATGAGGACAAAATCTTTGGCCCGAATGGTGCTGACGAAGATGACTTCGAGCTTCCTGATGAAGTACAACCATTCTTGGAGGACAAGTCTCTAGAAAATGATCTTACAGCGGATGCTATCGCATTATGGTGGGCCCCTGATCCCTATAATCGTCGGTCTGGTCGGATGAGGCGTGCGCAAGATATCCCTTTGGTCAAAAACTGGTATCTCGAGCATTGCCCTCCCAACCAACCTGTGAAAGTTCGCGTCTCATACCAGAAACTGCTCAAGTGCTACGTTCTGAACGAACTCAAGACGCGACCGGAGAAGGCTATGACAAAGAAGAATCTTTTCAGACAACTCAAGGCGACGAAATTCTTCCAAACCACAAAGCTTGATTGGGTCGAGGCCGGTCTGCAGGTCTGCAGACAGGGTTACAACATGCTGAACCTGTTGATCCATCGCAAGGTAATCGGCGTTTGAACGTGCGGTGTAGCCTCGTTGCTGACCGAACTATAGAATCTGAATTACCTTCACCTCGACTACAATATGAACTTGAAGCCTGTAAAGACACTCACGACCAAGGAACGCAAGAAGTCCCGCTTTGGGAATGCTTTCCACTTGTGCCGTGAAATTCTGCGGCTCACGAAGCTTGTCGTTGATGCGCATGTCCAGTTTCGCCTCGGGAATGTCGATGCTTTTCAGCTTGCTGACGCCTTGCAATATATCTTTGCTCATATCGGTGCCCTCACTGGCATGTATCGTTATAAATACAAGGTCTGTCGTTACCACATCGTTATTGCTTGATAATTAATCCGTCATTTTAGTTGATGAGACAAGTGCGCATGACGAAGGACTTGAAACACTTGATCTACTATCGTTTCAACACGGGTCCTGTCGGCAAGGGACCTGGGTGTGGTTTCTGGGCGCCAGGTTGGCGAGTATGGCTCTTCTTCATGCGTGGTATTGTCCCCCTTCTGGAACGTTGGCTTGGGAACCTTCTTGCTCGTCAGTTTGAGGGTCGGAATAGCAAGGGTATCGCAAAAACTGTTACGAAACAGCGCGTAGAGTCCCACTATGACCTGGAACTCCGTGCAGCTGTTATGCATGATATCTTGGACATGATGCCGGAGTCCATCAAACAGAACAAGGCAAAGACGATTCTCCAGCACTTGTCTGAAGCTTGGCGGTGTTGGAAGGCAAACATTCCTTGGAAGGTCCCAGGCATGCCGACCGCTATTGAAAACATCATTCTGCGGTATATCAAGAGTAAGGCAGACTGGTGGTGCTCGTAGGTTTCATGTTTCTGTGTACCGCGGAACATTCACGGGTGATTGATTGATTTCCAGGGTTGCTCATTATAACCGTGAACGCATCCGCCGTGGTGCTACGGTTGACAAGGCAGTCGTGAAGAAGAATTTGGGTCGACTTACTCGTGAGTGATTCGTTCCCTTATTGTACGCATACTCTAACAGTTAATTAGGCCTCTACCTCAAGGCCGAACAAGAACGACAGCATGGTTATCTCAAAGATGGTCCTTACATCAGTGCCGAAGAAGCTGTTGCAATCTACACCGCGACTGTTCATTGGCTGGAAAGTCGCAAGTTTGCCCCTATTCCGTTCCCGTAAGCATCGCAGGTCCTTCTTAATTGTGGATCGTGTCTCATGTCACGGGCGCAGGCCCTTATCATACAAACATGACACGAAGCTTTTGGTCTTGGCTCTCGAGAAGCTAAAAGAGGCTTACTCAGTCAAAGGAAGGCTCAATCAGTCGCAGCGTGAAGAACTTGCTCTTATTGAACAAGCGTATGACAATCCTCATGAATGTGGGCCACGTTTTACAGTCGTAGCATCGGGGTATCTCACGCAGCACTAGGCTTGTCGCGCATCAAACGTTTACTTCTCACACAGCGCGCCTTCAAAGAGGCAGGCATTGAGTTCTTCGACACGTATGACAAGTTAATTCCTTGCTACGACATCGAGCCGGTGGAGAAGATAACTGATGCTGTACGTGTCTCTGTGATTTGCGTTCTATCACTGATGCATTGCCGCTCCAGTACCTCGATCAATTCTTGTTTTTCGAAGCAGACAAGAGGGGGTTGTTCCCTGCCTGGATCAAGCCCGCTGATACCGAGCCACCCCCACTCCTTGTGTACAAGTGGTGTCAAGGTATCAACAATTTAACCGACATCTGGGAGACCGGCGAGGGCGAGTGTAATGTCATGATGGAAACAGTATTCTCCAAGGTGTATGAGAAGATCGACTTGACACTGCTTAACCGTCTCCTTCGCCTCATCTTGGACCATAATTTGGCTGATTACATAACCGCGAAGAACAACACTGGTGAGCCTGGTGACTGTGTTGTAAGACTCGTGTTGATGTTTTTCATTCAGTTTTGACATACAAGGACATGGCACATACTAACGCGTATGGTCTCATCCGAGGTCTCCAATTCTCTGCCTTCGTTTTCCAGTACTATGGTCTCGTGCTGGATCTTTTGATACTTGGGCTTCGAAGGGCCAGTGAAATGGCTGGACCACCTCAGATGCCAAACAACTTCTTGCAGTACCGCGATTCTGCTACCGAAACTCGGCATCCGATTCGACTATATTCCCGTTACGTTGACAGGTTGCACATTCTTTTCCGCTTCACGGCGGACGAGGCACGAGATCTCATCCAGCGTTACTTGAGCGCCAACCCAGATCCTACGAACAACAACGTCATTGGATACAACAATAAACGCTGTTGGCCCCGCGACTGTCGAATGAGGCTCATCAAGCACGATGTGAATCTCGGGAGAGCCGTCTTTTGGAACGTGAAGCAAAGTCTGCCAAGATCGCTGACGACAATTGAATGGGAAGATACATTTGTCAGCGTCTACTCTCAAAATAATCCTCAACTTCTATTCTCTATGTGTGGATTTGAGGTTCGCATACTACCAAAAATTAGGACCATGGGTGGAGAGCAGTTCTCGTTGAAGGATGCTGTTTGGAACCTCACGAATGAGCAGACGAAGGAGCGCACTGCGCAGGCTTTCCTTCGCGTATCGGACGAAGGTACTTTACATTATTGCACTTCACTTTGAGATAATAAACGCATTCTTGCAGGTGTCCAGCAATTCAACAACCGCATCCGACAGGTGTTGATGAGTTCCGGTTCCACGACCTTCTCCAAGATCGTAAACAAGTGGAACACTGCCCTTATTGGTCTCATGACTTACTATCGAGAGGCAGTTATTCACACCAACGAGTTGCTTGACGCACTGGTCAAGGCAGAGAACAAGATTCAGACACGGGTGAAAATCGGCCTGAACAGTAAAATGCCTTCGCGTTTTCCTCCAGTTGTTTTCTATACCCCCAAAGAACTCGGTGGTCTTGGAATGCTGTCGATGGGACATGTTTTGATTCCTCAAAGTGACCTTCGTTGGTCGAAGCAAACGGACGTCGGGGTCACGCACTTCCGCGCCGGTATGTCTCACGAAGAAGATCAACTTATTCCCAACTTGTACCGCTACCTCCAACCTTGGGAAGCCGAGTTCTTGGATTCTGCGCGTGTCTGGTCGGAGTACTCCATGAAACGAAAAGAAGCAAACGCGCAGAACCGCCGTCTGACTCTAGAAGATCTTGAGGATAGTTGGGACAGAGGTATTCCTCGAATCAATACGTTATTCCAGAAGGACCGACATACGTAAGTCATCCAAAGTTTACCTCCGTGCGATGCTGACGGCCTCTAAAGTCTGGCCTATGACCGTGGCTGGCGCGTGCGTACGGACTGGAAGCAGTATCAACTGTTAAAACAGTGCGTTGTTATCTTCTTCTGTCTCACTCTACTGTCGACTAACTGTTCACAGCAATCCCTTCTGGTGGACTTCGCAAAGGCATGACGGAAAACTATGGCAGCTCAACAATTACCGGGTCGATGTCATCGCTGCTCTTGGTGGCGTTGAAGGAATTCTCGAGCACACATTGTTCAAGGGCACTTACTTCCCCACATGGGAAGGTCTTTTCTGGGAGAAAGCCTCCGGATTCGAGGAGTCTATGCGGTACAAGAAGCTCACGAACGCCCAACGATCTGGTCTGAATCAAATTCCCAATCGTCGGTTCACACTATGGTGGAGCCCAACAATTAACCGTGCAAACGTCTACGTTGGTTTCCAGGTCCAGCTTGACCTAACTGGTATCTTCATGCATGGCAAGATTCCTACGCTTAAAATTAGCTTGATCCAGATTTTCCGTGCTCATTTGTGGCAAAAGAGTAAGTTTTCGCTATGCCTTCAGACCTAGTTTCGTTTTGACGGCTTCTTGCAGTTCATGAGAGCGTGGTCATGGACCTTTGTCAAGTGTTCGATCAGGAACTCGAACCTCTGCAGATCGAGACAGTTCAGAAAGAAACAATCCACCCTCGTAAAAGTTACAAGATGAACTCGTCATGCGCAGATATCTTGCTGTTCTCTGCTTACAAGTGGAACATTACGCGTCCATCCCTTGTGACCGACGTAAGCCTACCCCCTCTTCGAAGCTTGCGCGGGTGCTTACCTCTGGGTATAGAACAAAGATGTTTTAGATGGCACCACGAGTAATAAGTACTGGATTGACGTACAGCTTCGATGGGGTGACTTCGATTCGCACGATATCGAGCGCTACACGCGCGCAAAGTTCTTGGACTATGTAAGTGACAGCGTTAGCTATCCCTGATTTAATTTCACACATTTCTCAGGTATCCGATTCGATGAGTATTTATCCATCTCCCACTGGTGTCATGATTGGCATGGACTTGGCGTACAACTTATGGTCGGCCTACGGGAATTGGTTCCCCGGCATGAAGCCTCTCGTTCAACAGGCTATGGCCAAGATCATGAAGGCAAACCCCGCCTGTCATGTCTTGCGCGAGCGTATACGCAAAGGCCTCCAACTGTACTCGTCAGAACCAACCGAACCATATTTGAACAGTCAGAACTATTCGGAACTATTCTCGAACCAGATCATCTGTACGTGTATCGAATTTGGTACATGGAACGTTGCTCATCTTCGACTCAGGGTTTGTTGACGACACTAATGTCTATCGCGTCACTATTCATAAGACCTTTGAGGGTAACTTGACCACTAAACCAATCAGTAAGTGTCCGACTTTCTCTCGACACAACGACTACTTATCTCCCCCTCTAGACGGAGCCATCTTTATTTTCAATCCACGATCAGGGCAACTTTTCCTGAAAATTATCCACACTAGTGTTTGGGCCGGTCAAAAGCGCCTAGGACAGCTTGCGAAATGGAAGACAGCTGAAGAGGTTGCCGCTTTGGTTCGTTCTCTGCCGGTTGAGGAGCAGCCAAAGCAAGTGATTGTTACCCGCAAGGGAATGTTGGGTAAATATCCTTCCATTTCCATAAAGTCAGCTTATCGTATTCCCCAGACCCTCTCGAGGTACATTTACTTGACTTCCCGAATATCGTAATCAAAGGCAGTGAACTACAACTTCCGTTTCAAGCATGCATGAAGATGGAAAAATTTGGTGATTTGATACTTGTGAATCTTTCATCTCACCTCAAAATCCTCGAGCTAATCATAAGTCGTTCGTAGCGTGCCACACAGCCGCAAATGGTACTCTTCAGTCTATACGGTAGGTCCAATATTCTCTTGGGAATGCCGATCTTATATTTTCATAGATGACTGGTTGAAATCGATCTCTAGCTACACTGCTTTCTCTCGTCTCATTCTTCTTCTACGTGGACTGCACGTCAATAATGAAAAGGCGAAGATCATCCTTCACCCGGACAAATCCACAATCACGGAACCCCATTTCGTGTGGCCAACGTTGACGGACGACGAATGGATCAAGGTTGAGGTGGCAATGAAAGACCTCATCTTAGCTGTGAGTTATATATTGACCCGTTTTCCGTATCGCGTGACATCTCATACTTTGGATAAAGGACTTCGGCAAGCGTAACAGTGTCAACATTGCGTCGCTGACGGCCAGTGAAATCCGCGACATCATTCTCGGTCAAGAGATTGTTGCTCCTTCCGTACAACGCCAACAAATGGCGGAATTGGAGAAATCCACTGAAGCCCAGGGACAAGTTACAGCTGTTCAGACGTGAGTTATTGTTAGGTGCCTACTAGATAATTTACTCACTTCATATTAGCCAAACGACCAACATTCACGGTGACACTATCCAGACCGTCACGAGTAAGTGAAAGTCGATTAATTTCACGCTTGTTGTGCTCAATGACTGGACCTTTGCAGCTACGAGCTACGAGCAACAGGTGTTCAGCAGCAAATCCGATTGGCGCGTCCGTGCCATTTCTGCCACTCATCTGCCGCTCCGTCTCCAACATATTTACGTGTCCAACGATGACGTGAAGGACGACGCAGCTTCGTATACATACGTGCTACCAAAGAATGTTTTGCGCGCCTTCATCACTGCTGCCGACTTGCGGACTCAAGTCGCGGCCTTCTTCTATGGCGCCTCCCCACCTGATAACAAACAAGTGAAGGAGATCAAAGCAGTAGCTTGGGTACCCCAGCGCGGCAGTAACAACAACGTCGAACTACCAGCTCAGCTGCCGAAGGACGACTTTTTATTGAAAGACTCGGAGCCTTTAGGATGGGTCAAGACTCAGGCGCTTGAGCTCAATCACCTGTCTCCTACGGACGTCACCACGCAAGCGAAGCTGATGGCAAATCATCCCGAATTTGGATCGTCGACCATCTGTATTGCGGCTTCCTTCACTCCCGGATCTGTTTCTCTGTCTGCTCATTCGTTGACTGTTGGTGGATTCGAATGGGGTCGCAAAAATATGGACAACTCAGCCAATCCGCCAGGCTTCAACCCTAACATGTCTGAGCGAGTCCAGCTCCTGCTATCCGATCGAATCTTTGGTATGACTCTTGTTCCCGAGGGCAAGGTCTGGAACTACGGTATTGGCCTTACCCAATTGTGGTCTCCCAGCTTGCCGTACAGTATGACTCTCGATACGCCACTCCTCTTCTGGGCGGAGGAGCATCGACCTGCTGCGTTCTTGACCGTGAGTTGGCATATCAGTTCTCGCCAGAACTACTCGCTCATGTACTACTTTCCAGTTTGCGAGCTTGGAACAGGGTGAAGATAGTGCTGATGTAGAGAATAGCTTTGCATGATGTATCACTGTATTGGTCCTGCATGTCGATCACGGTTGTGCGAATGTATGTCCCCTGATTATCATCGTCACTTTGCTTGGTGTTGTGATTACTGTATTAGTTTCGTACAAACAGACGGGGATGCTACTCGTAATGAAAGCGACTCCAAGATGCAAGAAATGAGCAATAAAAATAGTACAAACAAACATCCATCATGTCGACGCAAAACCAAGTGAAACTACTGATCCACGTTGAGAAAGTGCCACCAATGTACTTTCCTCCCTCTCCTCAGACGCAGACCGCTCTATCGTTTCTGGACGTACTCCATAGCTTCTGCAGCCCTTCCGGGGCGGCGGAGGGGAAAGGGATACAAAGTCGCAGTCATGCTCCAGTGGCGGGGTTCTCAAGCCGTTCACCGCACCCAAAAGCGGTGAGCTCGACCCGGAAGGACGACGAGATGGGGGCTTGGGGGTGGTGGGCGTGATAGGGGATGAAAGCTGAAGGAAGCTCGGATCACTTTGCATCGTCATGATATGTTCACCGAGCCCAAACGACTGGGGTGTCGTGAAAGAAGGTGTGGGGAGGTCGTCGTCGTTGTCATCACTGAGATCCAAGGTGCTAACTTGGATGGAAGGGATTGAGGATGAAGAGGATTGAGTGGGAGGGGTGCTTAGAATACGTAAGCGTTGTCTGATGGACAGGGTTTTGAGGGGAGGCGAATGTTGGATGGAATTAGAATCCTTTGAGAGGCACGAAGTAGGACGTGACGATGATGCAGGACGAGTATCCGACCTTCCTGAACTCGAGCTCCTGCGATGACCCTGAATAAATGAAGCTTCGTCTGGTCTAGGAGGGAGAGCGGACGAAGGGGGCGGCTTGGGAGAAGTCAAAGAAAGCCGCAAGGCACGCTGTGCAACAGAGCTTCTGAAAGATTTCTGCGGCGTAGGAGCGGGGGTCGTCAAGGGAGCAGTCCCCGGTGATTCCTCAACCGTGGGAGCAGGAGGGGGGGCAAAGTTGGGTGCTGGCCGCGGCGGTGGCATCGAACGACGT
>JBBPTB010000796.1:0-13914 GCA_038093875.1 Boletus tylopilopsis
ACGAAATTACTCATTCGACGACATCCACACACCACAGCTGGTGAGTGTGTCGAGAGCCGGCGTCGCGCCCGTGGACAACTTGGCTGAACGTCGCCTGCCTGTAAGCCACCCAAAGCAACCGTTGTATACCACGTCGAGCGGTTGCAACGAACGCATCTGTATGGTTTGTTGAAGCTTGGACACAGCGATCCGTCTACCCTCGGAACTCTCGGCCGAAGGCAGCGGACGGACGATGGCGCATACCTTTCCGGCGCGATCGGTCGTGCAGCAGTGTTCATCGTCCTTGAGTGCCTTCCACCACTTCTGCGCTATCTCAGTCGATGGCGCATCCCTGACGACGACCAAAAAAGGTCGTGTATCCCCTCCATACGACTCGTAAAAGGCAACAGCCCGCTGCCGAGACGTGCCCATATCGCTATGGACAGAGGTGCAGAAGATCAGAAGATCTGCCCCACGCGATACGATTTGCTTTTTGAACCGTATCCCAGCACGTAGGTGTTGGTCGTGAATACGACAGACGAGGAAGGAGTTTCCACGGACATCCATGGAACTGCCCTCAAAGGGCGTTGCATCCTTGACAGACCCGAATGGTCCAAGCGAATCCGAGTCTTCTGAGGGGTCGTACAGGGCAATGACGGGTGTCAGCTGGATGTTTGCAGTAGTGTTTCGGGCAGGCTTGAACATAGCCCGCACGTCTGAAAGTGTCACCGAAGCCCAACTCTCTCCTTCGATATGCCAATGATCACGAACACGCGTGCTCCTTAAGAGGGAGTGCACGGCTTGTCTGGACACCTCGCAACGCTGCCTGACAGCGGGCGAATCGGTCTCGTCCTCCTTGAGCGTGGTGACACATGCATGCCCATCAAAGTGCATCTTGAGCACCGCCAACTCTTTCTCGTTCCTAGTCCACCAATCTTCCATCTCATTTCCATAATTCTCCAGACCAGTCACGACGGCCACGATGGGTACCTTCTTCCGACAGATCGCAGAGTAGAAGAGGTTGTAGTTATTGAGCAGCGTCCTGCGAAGACGAGAGGCCCTGACGCAATATACCAGGAGGTGGATCCCATTGGCCCTAATTAGATGGTGTAGAAGCAGCGTCAGGAGCTTTTCTGCTTCCGCAGCAGGGACTGTTCCAAAGGAGCCTTCACCAAGGCCAGTTGTATCCCAGATGGCATACGGAGTGCCGCCAATCTGTACGTCGTGCCTTTCATGGCGAAAGGTGCACCCCATTACATCGCTTGAGGTGGCGGCGATGGATCGACCAGCGACAAGGTTAATCAGAGAGCTTTTTCCGGCGCCGGTCTCACCGAAGACGACGACATTCGTTGCAGGGGTAGCTCTAGTGGATGACTGTGGAGGAGATTGAGGTCGTGACAAGAAGTAAAAGGAAGGGTTCCCTACAATACTGTGGGGTTGTGACATTCGCGCGACGAAAGCTGGTCCAGTGAGATAGGGTGCCAATGTTGGGTTTCGGGGTAAGCAGCACCCCCTTTTTATATGTGCGGAACCATGCGATGCTTGAGAGTTCCAAGGGTCTACTGGTACCTATCTCGGGTTGAAGGGACAAGAATCATTTCCATAGCTGATCTGCCAACATGCGAACCTGATCCGAGATTCAACCAAGTCGATGATCACCCCAACCAACGTTGGGATCGCAAGTTCCGTCCATTGTTCAAACGTTCACAAATACTCCGCCATCGAGTTAACCAACAGATACACGTCTTTGCCATGTGCCTGGATATATAACGTTGTGCAATTTCATTATTGACATATCCGCTCAGTCACACCAAAGAAATTAATGTAAAACTGCTTGTTTCGATTATAATAATTAGGTTTAAACGGGTTCCAGTATCTTGTATTCACCGTTCTGTTCTGGCACAGGATAGATGGACGGCAGAGACCCTTACGTGGAGGTTTCTGCAACTGACGTCCCCCGGTCCCCGGATATCAGTACTACCTTGGCATTTATGGACAAGCCATCCCAGGACTAGATCTGAAGGCCACTTGCGTTGTGCCACTTGCGTCCTCCAGCGGCGTCAGGGGTCCTGCGCAGTGCCTGCCTCCCGTGTGTATGCTGTGCCACTCCGCGCCCGCCCTCCCCGTTCGCTGATGAGGGATCTAACAGCACGTAATTCTCAAATTACTGACACTGAATTGGTACTCGACTTGAGGGATGTCAATCGTTTAGTAATCCCACGGGTCGAATTGGATGGCTGGTGCTTGCCTGCATACAGGACCAAAGATCCGGGAAATGGCCATTGTCCAAATACTGTAACTATGCTGCGTAGCTTGGAGATAAAATTGAGTCCCTGCTGGTCCTACAACGTGTCAGAGATGACTAGGAGGTTCCGAAGCAATGCTTTTCAGTTGGGTGTAATGAGTGCACGAGTTGAATTCAATCACCGCCAGATGTGCACAGGAATCAACGTTGTGCCGCCGATACGCAACTCCTGTGCAACATGACATGGAAGGACAATTCACGGCGAACTCATAGAAAGCGGACTGTGTGGGCTGAATAACACGCAATGGCGTGTTGATCCATAATATTGGTCTATGCGCATACGACGATATCCACATGCTGAAAATCCTCAGAAACCAGCGTCATTCCCTCCAGCATTCAGGTTTCTTGCCCACGAGTTGGAAACCAACAGAAACACCTGCCAGCGTGATTGTTCACTGGCGTGGAGTGGAGTCTGTTGCTAGCGTATGCGCTCGATATGAGGGAGGGCACGGCCTGTCTGGACGCCTGGCAACGCTGCCTGACATTGGGTGAATTGACCTCGTCTTCCCTGAGTGTGGTGGCACATGCATGCCCATCGA
Organism: Boletus tylopilopsis; assembly: GCA_038093875.1. Taxonomy (NCBI): domain Eukaryota; kingdom Fungi; phylum Basidiomycota; class Agaricomycetes; order Boletales; family Boletaceae; genus Boletus; species Boletus tylopilopsis. The sequence goes on from JBBPTB010000796.1 coordinate 2,824, forward strand.
AGTGCATACCGAACTCCGCTAACTCCCTCTCGTGGAAAGCCTACCAATCCTCCATCTCTTCTCTATGATTCTCTAACGCTGTCACGATGGCTACGACGGGTACATTCTTTCGACGGGTTGTAGAGTAGACGAATTTATAGCCGTTGAGCATGTCTCGCAAGGACAAGAGGCCCTGAAACAATAGACTAGCCCTCCAGGTCGTGAAGGGATCGTTTCAGCTGTCCTTTTGCGTGTTTCGCAGGGACCATTCTGAAAGAGCTTTCCACAAGACCAGCTGTGTCCCAGAATATGTATGTTGTCTCATTAATCTGTACTTCGTATTTTACGGTGCAACGCGCACCCCATAGCATTGTTGGATGGTATGGGTTGATTTGCTGCGAGGTTGATCAGAGAGTTCTTTCCGGCGCCGGTCTTGCCGAAGGTAACAACGTTAGTTTCACCGTGACAATTAGGTGGCTGTAGAAGGGACTGAGCACGTTCAAAGAGGTGAAAGGAAAAGATGCGTACGATCTCTAAGACACCCTCGCGTTGTGACATTCGGGCAGGGGAAGACGATGGAATGAACTGAAAACTGAGAACCTGGATTTTCAGAATAATCCTCCTTTTTATATGGAATGATCCCGCGTGAGTCTACGATTAAAAGCGAATGAATCGTCGTGCCGATCATTGCGCCAGCTTCCACTGGGTAAGAGTCTGGCGAAACCCCGTCCAGAATGGCGAACTTGGTTTAAGGTGATTTTGATTGCACTGACAGAAGAGCACTTTTTCCCATGCTTGACGATGTTGGCTTTGTCATGTTAGCCTGAGCCTGGCAAATCAACAAGATCCGGAACGCCGAGACAGGACGGCGCTAATGCTTGAGCGCTTGAGCAAGAATGAGTGCTTCGGGTGTGGTGTACTCACCGGGGCCACACGAAGTCGTGCTTGATTTCGAAGCTGAATGCACCAGACGGTTGTGTCTCGGGGTCATACCACAGTCGCTGGGCTGTGGCTGAACGTTATCGGCGCCCGTGGGAATGATTGGCATGGGGACGTTCTCAATGCGGTAACTTGAACCTCATGGATTTTTTCGGCCCCGTGTTGTCTGAATTTCGGACAGTCCGGCAAGTTTGGAATGGCAATTCATGCATAAGTGTTGTTCAAAGGACGCTAAGCAATCTCCTGTCTCTTTTGACCAGCTCATGCATCTGCTCGACATCAATCCAATCCAGCGCAGGTGGATCGGCGAGCAACGAACAGTGAGGCCGGCAGGGAATTTAAGTGCCGTGCTCGACAAGGCTGAGAGATACCTCCGCCAACATCATGCTTATTTCTACTCAAACGTTGCTTGTAATATGCTTGTACCACATAAAAAATTATCATCGTGTTGTCTTCGTCTACTCGCCCTTGTGCATGGTGGCACCGTCCAAGTCATCCTCACCCTCGCATAGACCGTGTCGTCTTGGTGCGTCGTTGTACTACCATTGCCCTCATTGTCATGTCGTTGCTGCGCGTGGATCTCGTCAGCGTAAATATTGTTGCATCGTTGTGTACGTCGTGTCGGCATCATTGTTGCCAGGCGCACCGAGTAGTGAGAGGGATACGGCTGCCGTTATTGTTGCGTTGGTGGGGCTGGAGGAGGCGGCACGGCAAGCATTGGCATCATCACCCACATTGGGAGGGGTCCAGAAGCGACGGGCGTGCGTCGAATCAGCAAGGGGGGCGAGAAGCGGCCGAACAAGTCGCTTGGCTCGTTGACGGATCAGGAGGGATCCGGACAGGGTGGAGATGCGTTAAACGGGCCAACTGGCTCATCGACTGCTCAGGAGGGTTCAGACGTGGCGAATGAGCTGTCGGGCTCCGAAAGGGGCGGGTGCGCATCGAACGAGCCAGCGCGCTCGTGCAATGGCGGTGGTAAGTGGTGGGATGAGGTATGTCCCATTGTTCGCGTCCACGTAGGAGGATGGTCATGCTACGACTGGACAGGACTAGGAGGTCGCCAACAACTCCGCCAGGACCCCTGGCACCTCTAGGAGGGACTCGTTTCCCGCCACCACAACGTTCATGTCGTCGCACTGTTATGTTTGTCACGCGGCGTTATTGTTATTGTTGTCGCAACGTTATCACGAACGTTGAGAAATATGCGGTTTGATATGTTCTCGAGGGCGGGGTACGGGTGGCGCAGTTAGGCAGGGCGAGAATGTGGCCGTTGTTTTCGAAGACGCATGCACGGGAGGTGTAATACAATGACTCGTTGAGCTCATTGTCCACGAGAAGGGGCGAAACGGGTTGAGACAAGGCGAGAACGCGCCATTTCGAATGCGAGTGGATGACGCAAGGAGTACTATGCACATGCGATCTAGGGTCAGCGCTAGTGGTGGACGAGAAAGGGACAGGTGCGGCCTCAGCGTGTGAGACCCAATTAGATACCGTGACGTAACCAACACCTACTATGTCACCAGTTCTGTGTCGATGAATCAACCGCATCATCATACATCGTCGTAGGCTCCTTCACTGACGCGCCTCGTATACACCCGATCAACCGTACGTATGTACGGTGAGCAGGACCGCCTTGCCCACATTGATCCGAGTTGCCGCCATGATCGCTTTTCAGAGCATAATTATTACAGATAAGGCAACTAGTACGACTCGGAGCCGTTGTCCGCGGAGAGTACTACTGATGGCATACAGCCCGGAAACATTTTTTGTTTGATGAGAACATTCTACGGCCATCGCCCTTTCTGATATTCGTCAAACCCGGGCCGGGCTCACATCTCCGTGATGTTACGCCCCACATTCGCTGGAATGGATCCTCTTGTTTACACATATGGTATGGGTTTTTCTATAATATTGTTTCGACGCACTGCGTCAGCAAGAACGTGTCTAGCCGCGGGTGGGGCGCGAACAATTATTCAAGCGTGCGTTATACTCTTTCCTGTGCGTGACCCTGACTCCCCTACTTCCAATATTATTATACATCTTTTCTCCATATGCTCTACTACGTCGGCTAATTTGAAACGGATTTTTTTTTGGTATCAATAGTGATTCGATCCGACGGATCGCATCACGATATGGCATGAACGGGGGAACAGACACTGCCTTGCGATGGCGGGTCACTAGACCAGTCAAGAGCGCCCAGGGTAAACGCACCACCGTGCCCCAGTTTCGAGGCTCATACGCATCGCGGACCCGGTAATTAACTGGTAGCTTACAGCCTGACACTAGGTGGCTTACTACGGCCCCAAGCGTGCAACTGAATCCTTTGAGGTGCCTCAAGATAATTAACGACGACTTTGCGTCATCGGTTGGTTCTGAGTGCTGCTAAAATTTGTTCTTGGCTAGTCATGCCTGGGGAGGCATGTGGGTCCTTTGTTTCCCGTTACAGGGGCCCGCGGTCAGCCCCCAGCAACTTAAATTCAAACCTTCAGCCAACTCCAACCACATCACAAATATAAAGATAAAAATTAAGCTACAACACTCACGCACACGTCACTCCTCGTCCTCTCCCAACGCGTGCACAGCACCTTCTTCCCTCGCGACGGGCGTGTACCACTTGGATCCATCCCTCGGACTCATCAACTCGATCTCACCGTTCGGAGATGCAGAAAAAACAACGTCGTGAGCGTGCGTCGAGGCGTTCGCGTTCTTACCCGATGTGGCGTAGAGATCAATAAGGAAGAGCGAGAAGAGGTATAACACGAACGCCACGCTTTAGCGAAACGGGAAAAATGGCGAGGCAATGAGGAAGTGATGCGGACAAGGGGAGGAGAGGGAGAGACGCACCTGAGTGTTGCGAGAATATACGTGACGTGGTCCATACCTAGATCCTGGACAGCGTCCAATTCCTCGTCCGTGGCCGACATGAACAATACTCTATCAGGATTGTCAAAAAATTGATGCAACGTCATATTGATGGGGCACTCGCCCTGCCGCGACGAGGAACTAGCCGCCGTCCAGTTGTCAGAAAAAATGAGATAAACGGTTGGATGGTATACATACGAATGGGGGTAAATGGCGGAATGCGCGGGACCTCTTTGGCTTTGGCCGCGGATAGCCTGGGGTGAGTGTGTGCTCACTTACGTTGTCATCGAGCGATGAGCCGGCGGAGATGAAACAAATATCGATGATTCGTGCGAGTCCGGCGACCATGAGCATGTATCCAAACATTGCGTGTACCTTGGATGAAACGTGTCGGGGAAATGTAATTTACCAAGTGCAAAGTCAAGATAACGCTCACTTTGGTGGATAACATAATTGCCTGCGCGTGTTCTGACATTGCCCATCCAGTCAACATGATTCTATACAGCGTAATTCTCATTCTGTTCGGTTCAAACCAATCTAAGATGACATACATTAAACCAGGAATGACGTTTCTCTAAAAGAAATAGAAATGTTCAGCTGGATCCGGGTAAATGTAGAAGATGACCGACCTGATTGTTACGGGCGAGGTAAATGCCCAATGCACCACCTGCCCACCAAATTACTCCCAACACACTTGAATCGCATGAAAACAGAGGGAGAAAGAAAGAAAAAGTATTGACGTACGTATGTTGCATATCTTTGACCGACCAGCTGCCACCATGGTGCTCCGTGAACGTATTCACGATGCCCTGTAAGAACATAAGCCGTACGTATGTACACCGAAACCAAAAACAAACCCAGAGCATGATTACCCACGAGTCCCACCACTCTGGACTCCTTCCACTCTGACGTACCCAATTTTCTCCAGCTACGAACAAAATGGCCATGAGAATCCCATAACCAATGAATGCACTTCCCTAGATGATGATGAGCATGCAGTTTCACCTGGCAACTCGAGTGATTTCACCATGATATAATGTGCAGCGCACTGTCCCGCGGCTCCTTCACCACATAAACCTCTCAGTACGATGACGCCAAATAAGCCTTGCACCCATCCTAGTATCGGCCATACGCGTCCGAGAATTCCGTGTATACGAACGGCATACGGTCTTATCGTCCTTTCATGAATGTGCAGTTTAAGATAGATGCCAAGAGAAAGTTGGGAAACGACAGGGAGGAGGATCCAGGACCCGAGGGAGGCGTGGAAAGAGTGGGGAAACTGTCTTCCACCATGCATGTGTCCGAGGATGATTCCGAGAAACGTGAGTGCAAACGCAAGACTCTGGAGGTATGCTGGTCAGGATACCTATTTGGAACGGAGAGGGGCGACGAAACTTGAAGGGGAACGTGCCAACGACTACGAGAAAGACCTAGCACCATACCGATGGGGAAGAGGACGCCCCATACGAGGGTTTGAAGTCCCATGTGAAGGATTAGAATGGCATCGAGTGGTGCATGTAGTTGTTCTTCGGATACCTCGTGGTGTGCGTGGGCATATATGGGAATGGAGTACTGCAATGCGAGGACGAGAAGAGAAGAGATGTGAATTTTAGTCGCCATCATCGTCGGTGACGGATGATTTGAACGGAGATGACAAATCTAAATCTACTTCGGTTAGCCAAATTGGAAAGACAGGAGCTATGTTTCACTAGAAACAGGTAGATACTTTACTTACTGTGGTACGAGGAAGATACTTAAAAGCTAGTCAGAGTACTTGTACAGTGGAACCGAGTGGTCGTATCATCTCACGCAACGTTCTGCCATGTTTTCCCATCGCCTGGCGTCACTGAGCCCATATGCTCGTCGTCTGCCAGCAACTAGAGCCTCGATAAGTGGATCTTCTATCAAGGTGAGCCAGTCGTAGTATAGACATGTCTTGTCGTTCGACAGTCCAACAGTCTCTTCAAGACGCCTTTCGCGACCCCTCGTCCCCGTTTCACATCCCCCCCGGCACCACTGGCCCAGCATCTCCCGATGAATTACCCGCCCAGTTGCACACTCCCGAGCAGTCCCCCTCGATACCCATCGACCAGCCTGACCCTGCCGCTCAGGCACGCGCAAAGTTACTCTCGCTCGGATACGACGTTGCTTCGCTCTGGGAGCAAAGCATTGTCTGGGGACATCACGACGCCTTTCGGTATGAAGCCATTCCTGTTCCATACCAGTCTAATTGTCTACTAGACATGTGAATAACGCCCACTACCGTACGTTTGACCATACTTGCCTCGGTGCGTTCTGACCCACGTTCGTTAGTGCGATTCTTCGAATCAGTAAGTTACAGTTATCCCTCAAAGCGCCCCTGTTATTCACGACGCCTAGGGTCGAATGCAATGGGTGATACGGGTGGGGAATCAGATTGGTGGCGAAGAGCGTGCAGGAGCCATGCTCGCAGGGCAAGGTGTCTCTATTATACTCAAGTCCATTCTCGTCAACTTTAAGCGTCCCGTTACATTCCCGGATACGGTGCGCATGTTCTTCCTCTTTCTAGAAACTTCCGAAAATGACGCGTTACAGTTGCTCATTGGCCACAAAGCCATTGTGTCGTCGAGCCGCACTGAGTTCAAATTAGCGGCTGTAGCTTATTCATACGCTCAGCAGAGAATCGTGGCAGACTCGGAGGGGGTATTTGTGTGGTACGACTATGATACCTTGAAAAAGTGCGATCCAGGTGACGAGGTATGGAGAACGCTCAAGGAGAGTGGCGGAATTGCTAGATCCTTCAAGTAGTGTAGTCCATGATTAGATAAGCAGTCTTGTCAGGACGCGCGTCCTCCAAACGTCTTCTTCCTTTCTTCTCAACCACCACCACAACTCGTCCTACTCACTGAAAAATGGCTGATCCAAGCGGCGCACCACCACAACCCGGCCCAAACGACGTCTCCACGGCCATCCTACGTCCAAAGAAGTCGTATGTCTCGCGTTCTATTCCATATCAATTTCGATCTGACGTACTTGGCAGTCCGAATCGTCTTATTGTAGACGAGGCGACATCCGATGATAACTCTGGTACGTATATGCTTGTCTCTGACCTGATTATCCTAGTTCAAATGCACTCACAGTCGCGACCCTGAACCCCATAACGATGGAGACCCTCTCGCTATTCCGAGGCGACACCATCATCATCAGGTAAGCGTCCCTGATAAACACCAGTCCATTTGGTGATACTCACACGACTACAGGGGAAAGAAACGCCGCGACACCGTGCTCATCTGCTTGTCGTCGGACGAAGTCGAAGAAGGGCGCATCCAGCTGAACAAGGTGGCACGAAACAACCTTCGCGTAAAACTCGGTGACCTCGTCAACGTTCATCAATGTCTCGACATCAAATATGGGAAGCGGATACATGTCCTCCCCTTTGACGACTCTGTTGAGGGTCTCAGCGGTAACATTTTCGAGGTCTATCTCAAGCCTTACTTCTTGGAGGGTATGCTTCTGGGATAGTATTTATTTCACCATTCATTCATTATTCTGATAGCATACCGCCCCGTCCGCAAGGGCGACACTTTCCTCATACGAGGAGGTATGAGAACCGTTGAATTCAAAGTCATCGAAACCGATCCCGCCGAGTACTGTATTGTCGCCCAAGACACTGTCATCCACACAGGTTTGCATGTTGTGCTCTCAGAGTCACGCTTCTAACCCAAATTTCAGAGGGTGATCCAGTCAAGCGCGAGGACGAAGAAGCGAACCTTAATGATGTCGGTTACGATGACATTGGTGGTTGTCGCAAACAAATGGCACAAATCCGTGAATTGGTGGAACTCCCTCTCCGTCATCCTCAACTCTTCAAATCCATTGGTATTAAGCCACCACGGGGTATCCTCCTATACGGTCCCCCAGGCACTGGTAAAACGCTCATGGCTCGTGCGGTAGCCAATGAGACAGGTGCATTCTTCTTCTTGATCAACGGTCCGGAGATCATGAGCAAGATGGCTGGTGAGAGTGAAAGTAATTTGCGCAAGGCTTTCGAAGAGGCAGAGAAGAACTCTCCTTCCATCATCTTCATCGACGAAATTGACTCTATTGCCCCGAAGCGTGAAAAGGTGTGTTCGAATACCTGCATCTCCCGTTCAAGGGCTCATTCCATCCCCAGACCAACGGAGAAGTCGAGCGTCGTGTCGTGTCTCAACTCCTTACTCTCATGGATGGTCTGAAAGCTCGGTCAAATGTCGTCGTCATGGCTGCCACTAACCGACCGAACTCGATCGACCCTGCTCTCCGTCGCTTTGGTCGTTTCGATCGTGAAGTTGATATTGGCATTCCAGACCCAACAGGACGCCTGGAGATTCTTCGCATCCACACTAAGAACATGAAGTTGGCTGATGACGTCGACTTGGAGCAAGTAAGCATGCATGTCATTTCGCTTTTCTCAGAGATTTGATTTGTATCGAATAGATTGCAGCTGATACCCATGGTTATGTTGGTTCGGATATCGCTTCTCTCTGCTCCGAAGCCGCCATGCAGCAAATTCGAGAGAAGATGGATTTGATTGATCTCGATGAAGACACCATTGATGCGGAAGTCCTTGACTCTCTCGGCGTTACCATGGATAACTTCCGATTTGCACTCGGTACATCCAACCCTTCGGCCCTCAGAGAAACTGTTGTCGAGGTGCCGACGGTTACATGGGACGACATTGGTGGTCTCGACAAGGTCAAACTCGAACTTCAAGAAACCGTACAGTACCCCGTCGACCATCCCGAGAAGTTCCTCAAATACGGTATGGCACCATCAAAAGGTGTTCTATTCTATGGACCACCTGGAACTGGTAAAACGTTGCTCGCCAAAGCCATCGCCAACGAATGCAATGCAAATTTCATCAGCATCAAAGGCCCTGAATTGCTCACCATGTGGTTCGGTGAATCCGAGGCTAACGTTCGTGACGTCTTTGACAAGGCACGCGCCGCTGCACCTTGTGTCATGTTCTTCGATGAACTCGATTCTATTGCAAAAGCTCGTGGGGGTTCGTCAGGCGATGCAGGTGGAGCTGGCGATCGTGTCCTTAATCAGATCCTCACCGAAATGGACGGAATGAACACGAAGAAAAACGTCTTCATCATTGGTGCTACCAACCGCCCTGATCAAATCGATGCGGCATTGTTGCGTCCTGGACGACTGGATCAATTGATTTACATTCCACTTCCCGATGAACCGTCGCGCTTGTCCATTCTCACGGCGCAACTTAAGAAGTCTCCAGTCGCAGCCGATGTCAATCTCTCCTTCCTCGCGAGGTCGACGCACGGTTTCTCTGGTGCTGATCTTGCCGAAATCTGCCAGCGCGCTGCCAAGCTCGCTATCCGGGAGAGTATTGAGGCAGACATCAGGCGACAGAGAGAGAAGCGCGAAAAGGAGGAAGCTGCTGCAGGAGACGCCGACGCCGACGCCGAGATGGACGAAGAGGAAGAGGATCCAGTGCCGGAGATTACTAAGGAACATTTCGAGGAGGCGATGAAGTACGCGAGACGGTCTGTGTCTGATCAGGATATCAGACGGTATGAGATGTTCTCTCAGGTGCGCGTTGAGACGTTTTTGGCGCGCGCGTCGGGTCACTCAACGACGTGTGCATGTGCAGAACCTCCAGCAATCGCGTGGCTTCGGAAACAACTTTAGGTTCCCAGAGGGAACTGATCCTTCCGGGACGACGTCTGCACCCGCAGGGAACGCTGGGTTCCAGGACGACGCACAAGAAGACGATCTGTACGCGTAAAGATGCTGATTCGCAGGACTACTTCGGGTGTGGCTTGGTACCCCCTGTCTTTTTCTCCACTTTAAACGCCAAAGTCTCTCCGTGCTTTTCTGTACTTAATGGTTTCGCTTTTTCTTCTGTACGCGCCAATCAACACAATATAGACAAATGAGTTGTCAGTGGGTCTCTAGCTTCGTGGTCAATGATACATGTCTCGGAGGTGCGTGTTGTAGTCTACGATGTCTCATCTAAGTTCATACCACGATGTCAGTGCTTGATGTTGCTCTTGGATCGTCGCACGAGGATGCGCTGCATGACGATAAACATGATGCACCCTATAGCGCCTGCAATCTATGCAATGAACACGATCAACGTCCCATCGGTCGAGTTGAAGGTAACGAGAGAGCCTGACGTACACCGTTGAACACGGCTCCTCGCCACCATATGTACGCGGGCGTGAGGAGCGCGCCGGATATAGGCGGACCTGTCCATGTTGAGGTCACTTTCACGTCCTAGTCGAAAGGAGGGAAGAGTAACCGCACCTACGAGACCGCCGACCGCTACGGCGAGTCAGTGCGAACACACACCGCTGCGAGAGGGGGGACGCACCCATGGCTGCACAGGCAATGCCCATGCGGACTCTTTATGTTGAATTCGATGCGCGTCAGACAAGCGTCAAGTCAACATCGACTCGAGGGGAAACTCGACGTACCCGAGTTCGGAGAGATCCGGCGTGAGGAGGGCCATCACGGGCGTCCACAATGCGAGGACTGTTTCGAGCAGCGTGAGGAAAATTAAAAAAAGGCGCGCGTCCGCGCAACGAACTGGGAGACGTACATATACCGGCGAAATAGCCATACGAGACGCCGAACAGGACGACGCCGGCGACCGTGTGCACCCCGATCATCCCAAAGAGGATGATGGTGCAGCTCGAGGTGGCCGCGATGAGCACGGTGGGGACGCTAAAGTAGCCGACGAGCACGGTCGAGCTGAGCTGGCCGATGAAGCTTGCGGTGTTCATGATCACGAGCTATGTATGGCGTCATCGACTTAGATTTCGGATGAATGGAAGGGGTGGGCGCAACTGAATAAAATGAAAACGTGGTGCTCAAGCCATGTCTCACGGCATCGAGTTGGAGATAAAATAGCGGATAGTAAAATGCCACGACGAAAATGCAGAGGCTACAGGTGTCGGGGTCAATCCAACGTCGAGCATGAATTGGTATATGACTCACCCAAGGCAACCAAAGATGAATGCGCTGTCTTTGCCACACTTTTTGGCGACGGCGAGAAAATTCGTGTGAGACTCGGAGGGCGGTAGCCTCGTTCTCATCAAAAGACAGGCGATCAGCAAAAGACCGCTGATGAATCCAGCGCTGGCACGAACGCCATTGGCAAAGCCGAGTGAACCATTGATTGTGTTGTTCAACATGATTGGGTGCACCACTGCACCAAGAAAGGCACCAGAGGAGGCAAATGTCATGACTTGTTCACGGCGCTTGTTGAAGTAATGGGACAAGACTGCCATGCTCGGGACGTATAACAGTCCTGCAGCACATCCAGAT
>JBBPTB010000797.1:0-13910 GCA_038093875.1 Boletus tylopilopsis
TTCTGGTGGGTCCAGTCCAGCAACCAAGGAAAACCGTAACAATGCCAACCTCCCCTCCCGACGAGAACCGATCCATCAGCGCTACCTCCTCCGCGCAATGGGTCTTGACATGGACGATCGCATCGAGCGATGTCTTTACAAACGAAAAGGCATCGGGGACTACCTTCCCAAGAAGGAGTGGATATGACGGACTACCCTCTCCACTCAGATTGCTCAGGGAACTGCCAAGGTCAAGGCGGAACTCCCGAAGGAATATGAACACTATAAGAAGGTATTCGAGGAACCTTCTAACGAGCTGCCACCACCCTGAAAGTTCAACCACAAAATCGAACTCAACAAGGACTTCCTGCCAAAACGAGGTAAGGCCTATCAGCTAAACCTGGAGGAGCAGGAAGCCTGCAAGAAATTCATCGATGAACATCTTGCCTCAGGAAAGATCGAACCTTCCAAATCCCCTCAAGCATCCCCATTCTTCTTTGTTCAGAAGAAGGATGGAAAGCTTTGACCCTGCCAGGACTACCGATACCTAAACTCCCATACTGTGAAAAACACCTACCCGCTTCTGCTGATCGACGACCTTATCGGACAGCTCAAGGACTTGCAATTATTCACCAAGATGGATGTCCGGTGGGGGTACAACAACATCCGAATCAATCCGGCAAATAAGTGGAAGGCTGTGTTCATCACCCCATACGGGCTTTATCAGCCCACCATCATGTTTTTCGGAATGTGCAACTCTCCGGCCACGTTTCAGGCCTATATGAACAATGCATTTGGTGATATGATCGCCGAAGGATGGTTAGTAATCTACATGGACGATCTCCTAATCCATTCAAAAGATGATCCAGCGCTACACAAAGAGTGCACAAAATGGGTACTACAGCGGATGGAGGAACAGAGGCTGTTCCTCAAACTTGAGAAATGCACCTTCGCCGCCAAGGAGGTAGAATACCTAGGAATGGTGGTAGGGAAAGGAAAGGTACAGATGGACGACGCCAAGGTCAACACTATCCAAGACTGGAACACCCCCAACTCTGTAACCACAGTCTGGTCTTTCCTCGGATTCTGCAACTTCTACCGGAAGTTCATCCCCAGATTCTCGGATATGGCGCGACCACTGAACGACCTTACCCAGAAGACAAACGTCTGGAATTGGACCGATGTTCACCAAAAAGCCTTTGAATGCCTACGAGACACCTTTCTCACTCATCCGGTTTTAGCCATGCCAGACATAAGCAAACCATTCACAATTATGACTGATGCTTCCCTGGTGGTGACTGGAGGAGTACTCATGCAAAAGGACAGCAACGGAGATCTCCACCCATGTGCCTATCTATCCAAAACCCTGTCTGAGGCAGAGAGGAACTATGACATCTATGACCGAGAACTGCTGGCAGTCATCCACGCCCTGGAGGAATGGCGACACTACCTAACCAGAACTGAACACCCAGTCATGGTCCTTATGGACCACAAGAACCTCACCTATTTCCGCCAGCCCCAGAACCTCTCCCGCCGACACGCCCAGTGGCAACTCTTCCTCCAAGAGTACCACCTTGAATTCCGACACTGCCCCGGATCTCAGATGGGTCCGGCAGATGCATTATCCTGGCCTGACAGCATTGACACATCATCGGACAACACAAACCAAGTCCTCCTCCCCGACCAGCTCTTTATCACATACATAGATACTGAGCTGTGGTCCAAGCTCCTCACCTCCACCCCATCTGATCTGCTCATACTGGAACAGCTGAAACTTCTCAGTACGGACCATGATGAAGAGGCCCTCCCTACACGCTACAATAACCCAGCTGACTGGGCCTATGCAGAGGGAATCCTCTATTACAAAGGATGGACATATGTCCCAGACTCAGCTCTTTGGACCTGGATTGTTGAGGAATGTCACACGTCCGCGTTTACAGGCCACAACAGGTACTTCCATACCATTGCGGCCCTGGAAAAAGATTATTGGTGGCCTGGAATGACCACTTTCACCCGCCGCTTCATTAGCGGGTGTGCTGTGTGTCAGGCCAACAAGGTCCTGACCCATCCCACTGTTCCAGCCCTGTCCCCCATTCCATCTGTCGCAACCCACCCCTTCCAACAACTGTCCGTTGATCTCATCACCGGTCTTCCAATGAGTTCCGGATTCGACTCTGTCATGGTCGTGGTCAACCATGGGCTTAGTAAGGGGGTCATTTTCCAACCTTGCACCAAGAACGTCGATGCGGCGGGGATAGCACAACTCTTTTTCCATTCCATCTTCAAACGATTCGGACTTCATGACAAACTCATCTCGGACAGAGGACCACAATTCGCCTCTGCCTTTGCCCTGGAACTCACCTGCCTCCTTAACTATGACATCTCGCTCTCCACCACCTATCACCCTCAAACGGATGGAGAAACGGAACGGGTCAACCAGGAACTCGAAACCTACCTTCGGATCTTCTGTGATGGTCTCCCACAGAAATGGTCTGAACATCTAACTGCAGCTGAGTTCCACCACAACTCTGCCCGATATTCAACAACAAAACAGACCCCATTCTTCCTCATGATGGGATATGAACCGCAGACTTATCCCCCACTAGGGAAGACGTTCCTCCCTGCTTTAGAGCAACAACTCTCCTCCCTGGCAAAAGGACAAGACGAGGCATTAGCAGCACATGATAAGGCCAGGCAATATATGGCAGAACAGATCTATTCGAAATTTGTGCCTTGGAAAACTGGACAAAAGGTCTGGTTAGATTCCCGCCACCTGAACTTGCGCTACCCAACACGCAAACTTGCTCCTTGAAGGGAAGGACCTTTTGAGATTGTACAAGTACTTTCCCCAATCTCCTATCGCCTCAAACTCCCTCCTACCTGGAAGATACATGACATGTTCCATGCCTCCCTGCTCAATCTGTACAAAGAGACTGAGGAACACAGACCGAACTTCCACCCGGAACCCCCCAACTTGATAGATGGTGAAGAGGAGTGGGAAGTTGAAAATATCTTGGCACACCGAGGGTCACCCGCCTGATGATCGTATCTGGTCAAATGGAAAGGCTACTCATTGGCGGAGAACACCTGGGAATCCACACGCAATTTGTGCCATTCAGCAGAACTGATACAGGACTACTGGGACCAATTGGCGGATAAGAACTGAATCTGAATGGTGGAACTACTGGGAGAGCTATAAGGCGCACCGACTGGTGGCAGGCTCCCCATCTCTTTCCCTCCTACTATGACCGCCACCCACAACTTTGCCTCCCAGACCTTGACGTGCAATGACTTGCCAAACATCTTGCCCGTTTGAATCAACCACCTCCCCATCGAGTATAGATGGTATGCCATCACTGCGATACTTGCTAACCCCCTCGTTCATCGGGGACTCTGAAACAACGCAGCCTTCATGGCTGACCAATCCCTCGTGGCCTTGTCGCCCAATCCCTCAATATTGCCCTTAGAGTCCAAGAGGGATCTATGGGGAATTCCATTGAGCCCAACCCCCTTCATGTTCTCGTCTGAACTACTCTCGCTGATGCCCAGCAAACCCTCTCTCAGCACCCCTTGTCCGGAGGGATCATCCAGGCCCTCAACTGAGCCAACCCACTCCTCTGTGGACCAGTCCTCCGTCCTCTTGTATGATCCTTACCCCACCAGTACCAAAGGTTCTACCTTGATGATGACTCCTCCCCCTGGGACGATCCCTTCCACTCCTGGAAAGGAAGCTCGGACAAACTCAACCCCCTTCCCACTACCGCCACCCATGATCCCCTTGTGGCATCTGAAGCCACAACACCCATCTGTAGCCCTTCCCCCATTCCTGTGCCACCCCCTTGAGAGTCTGAAGAACGAGGGGGAGACTCTAGAGAGCCTACTCTGGGAATTCACCCCGGAACTCATGTTGAGAATCCCTTCGCTGATGGGGGAGCGGTGGATAGGTTCCTTGCCACTATCCCCCTTGTCCACCACCCCTCTTCCATGCCCATTCCTGCTGCCCAAAAAAGAAAAACCATCAAGGGACAGACTTATGTCCTTGGCGGGATTATCTCTTCGGATGTCAAGGGAAAACGCACAGTTAAAGGCAATCCCTTGGCTACTCCGTCCTCCTCCCAATCTGCATCCGGATCCAGGACCAATCTGGTCGTCGTTGATACGCCATCCCTGACTCCTTCCGTCTCCCGATACCACCGCCTTCGATGTTTCATATGCAACGGCAAGAACCATCTACGGCCTGACTGTCCCTGATATACCTGCCCAATATGCTGGAAGCCGTCACCCGGCCATGCACAGAAAGACTGCCCATTCTGGACCTGCCTTTTATGTGGGCATCAGGGACATGCCAAGGAATTCTGCTGGGCGAAACTGTCGATCAATGACACCTTCGACCTCACGGATTATGAGGTCAATGACGGGGATTGCTGAATCCACGGAGGAGGGAGCCTAGAGGGCTTGGACGAAGGTGGGGCTTTGCCCCATAGAGGGGGGCTAATGTTACGGATTGCATGGTACCAATTTATTTTCTTTCTTGTCATCAGACTTGCTTTCTCCTCACGATGGGACACCCGGTCCTATCCGATGTCTTCCCCATATTCACCCGATTCCGAGCCTGTACTACCACGAGTCATTCCAGACTCATAGGGTCTCTATGGTAGCGTTTCACTTGTCTCCCCGCTGTTCCTATTCCTTCCGCTCTTCTTGACAGCAGAGCTCCTTGATCCTTAGATCTTCTCACTGTCACTAGCAATGCCCTTGTTCACCCGATGGTCCGTGCGCCGTCTTTGATAGTATATAAACTCGTGTCTCTGTAGTAGACACCCCAAGTTAGTTCTATGCAATCCACCGCGTTGTACTCGCTCCCTTTCGATGGAACTCTCCCTTGGTTTGTTCCAGACCAAGGCTTGACTTGCCTCAACCGTATCTGAGTGGAACTGGGACCACTTGCCTTTCCAATAGGCTCTTACGAGAGTGTGGAAGGTAGCATCAGCTTGTGCTTGCCCAAGCTGTCACCTTATCAAACAGGCCTCCTACTACTTGGCATACTTGCTTTGCTCTTTGTTCTTGCTTCTGCTCTCACTTATTACTTCACTCTCTGTCGACTCCACGTTCCAGGAGTAGACACACCGTGGTAAGCGTAACATTTTGATCCCATTAATCCTATGTGATCTGCTTCCGCTCTTCTTGACAGCGGGATCCTGTTCAGCCCTGATGGTCTTACACCATTCAGGTATAGCCCTTCGCCCCCTTCCTGATGTGGGAAGGCCCTTGTTCCTCTTTAGGAGGACACCCTTAGCCCTGATGGTCTGTGCACCATTCAGGTATAGTATATAAACCCCAGAGTACTAGCTAGAGACCTTAAGCTAGTTCTACGCCTATTGTACTGCAATATTCCCTGCACTTAAGTGTGCCCTTGCAATCCACTCGCTTTGCTGGTGTACTGGTGCTAGGACATCAAGACCTTGTCCCTCTTGACCTCGCTCGCATTCCAAGCCGCCTCGCTCTACTAAGAGTCGAGCTCATCATAGGTCACACCTTAGCTAGTCGTCGGCCTTACTTTGTGTACAGGACGCGCACTCTGCTGGGCCTCTAGCTTGCAGTGCACAAGGTTTGCCTTTGGTCTACTATTGATCTGACCTCTCCTCGACTAGCATTTATTCCACCTGGGCACATGCTCGCAGTAAGCGTAACATTGTTTGAGAGAGAATAGGGGGGAGTTTTGATTGAGAAAACTGTCTACGGTAGAGATCATGTGAGAGTCAAGGAGGAGTTCCCTAAGTTGGGTGGTTTTGGCTTTGGTAGGTTCGTCAGTGATTCAATGTGTGAAGTACGTGATGTCCACTGCTACGACAGGAGAAGGGGTGATGGCAGAGATGGCTGGGTGTTACGCTTACTGCGAGCATGTGCCCAAGCGGAATAAATGCTGTCTAGGAGAAGTCGGATCAATAGTCAGCTGAAGGCAAACCTTATGCACTACGAGCTAGGGACCCAGCGAAGTGCGTGTCCTGTGCACAAGATGAGGCTGACAACCAACTAAGGTGTGACCTACAACAAGCTCGACTTGAAGGGCGAGTGAGGAGCATGAAATGCAGGCGAGGTCAAGAGGGACAAAGTCTTGATGTCCGAGCACCAGTACACCAGTAAACCAAGTGAATTGCAGGTGTTACGGACTGACGGATACCGGGTACGGACTACCAGATACCGGATACTTTTCTTTTTCTTGTCATTGGACTCGTTTTCTCCTCACGATGGGACACCTGATCCCATCCGATGTTTTCCCCGAAGTCACTGAGATTCTGAGCTTGTACGACCACAAGTCATTCTGACTCATAGGGTCACCATGGTAGTGTTTTACTTGTTGCTCTGCTGATCCGTTACCTTCCACTCTTCCTGACAGCGGAGCTCCGTTGATCCTAGATTTCTCACTGTCGCTAGCGACGCCCTTGTTGACCCGATAGTCTGTGCACCGTCGACTATAGTATATAAACCCTTTGTCGCAGTAGTAGAGCTCCCTAAGTTAGTTCTACACAATACACTGCGTTGTATCAGCTCCCTTTCGACAGAACTCTCTCCTTGCGCGTTCCACGCAGGACTTGACTTGCCTTGACCATATCCGAGTGGAACTGGGACCACTCGCCTTTCCAATAGGCTCTTATGAGAGTGCGGAAGGCAGCGCCAGCTTGTGCTTGCCCAAGCTGTCGTCTTATCAAACGGGCCTCCTACTACTTGGCATACTCGCTTTGCTCTTTGTTCTCGCCTCCACTTCCACTTATTACTTCGCTCTCTGTCGACTCCGTGTTCCAGGAGTTGACTCGACACGGTAAGCGTAACAGCAGGGGCCCACCTAAGGGCAGCGTGACGTTGCAGATACAATGGCGTAGAACTAGCTTAAGGGTCACTAGCTAGTACTCTGGCACTCTATATACCATCCAGTATGGTGCACAGGCCATCTGGGCAAAGGGTGTCCTCCTAATGAGGAACAAAGGCCTTCCCACATTGGGAAGGGGGCGAAGGGTAATACCTGAATAGCAAGACGGCCATCAGGGCTAACAGGCTCCCGCTGTCAAGGAAGAGCAGAAGTGGTCATGGCGACCAGCAGGGCATTAAGGGAGGAAGACTAGGTGAAATGTGAACCTAGTCTGACATAATGCCAGTGATGGGAAGACTCATCCATCGGGCGTGCGCAGCTGAACGGAGGGTCAAGAGTGGTGCTCCGCAGCAGGGGGAAATACTAGCTTATGGTAACGATGTGGTAAGATCTGCTGTCCGGGTAAATGAGGATCAGCGAGTGTGGCAACAGCAGATCAGGAAACGTATCGTGGCCACAATGGGAACTCCCATCTGTCGGGCGATCTAGGGTTGCCTATAGCAACCACAAGTCATCGTGAGTCGTACCCCGATCTAGGCATCGGGGGAGGTCATGTCGCGAGGAGCTAGGGTCCATGGTTACCCCTAGGGCTGAGGGTGTCTGAGGTTGCCCCTCTGGGCGTCGCAAGTGTTGAGGGAACAAGGGTTACCCCTCGGGTGTCACAGTTTAGCGTCATGGCGGACGTGGGCACGAGGGAACAATGGTTACCCCTCGTGTGTCCAGTTTAGGGTCGTGGCAGACCAGCAAAGGAGTCGTTGAGGACATCTGTGGTGTGGGAGAGGTTCCATTCAGGTTCCCAGGAGTCTTCTTCGGCAGAGTATCCTTTCCATCAGATTAGGAAAGAACAGGAAGATGGAGTTCCACAATGTTGTAAGACTTTTTCAATTTCATATTCTTCTTCTCCAGTGATAAGGTCAGGTGGAGGGGAAGGGAAGTTTGGGCTGTGGACATTGTTCTCATGATATGGTGATAATAGGGAGGCATGGAAGACTGGGTGGATTTTCCAGGTAGGGGGAAGCTGGAGTTGGTAAATGAGTGGTGATAGTACTTGAGTGATGGTGAAGGGTCCTTCTCTTTTGGGAGAGAACTTGACATGCATGAGTTGGTGTTTCAGGTTCCGGGCTTCTAGCCACACTTTATCACCTTTGGAGAATGGGGAGAAAGATCAGTGGTTCCGAGAAGCCATGGCTTGTCTGGCAAGGTCGTGGGCCACTAGGGCTTCCTTTCGGGCTTTGTCTAGTTGTTTTAGGTGAGTTTCTACAGCAGGGATGTTGGTTTCGGGGAGGATGGAGGGAAGGGGGTGGGGTTCATAGCCCATTGTGAGGAAGAAGGGAGATTTGCTGGTTACGGAGTGAGGACAGTGATTGTGGGCAAATTCTGTGTGGGAAATCAGATCGGACCAAGAGGTCGGGTTACTGCCACAGAAGATTCGGAGATAGGTTTCAACTTCTTGATTTACATGCTCCGTTTCTCCATCAGTTTGGGGGTGGTAGGCGGTGGAGAGGGCAAGGTTGTATCTGAGGAGTTTTCCTAGCTCTCAGGCAAAGGTGGAGGCGAATTGAGAGCCACAGTCCAAGATGATTTTGTCATAGAGTCCATAGCGGGTGTAGACTTTGTGGAAGAAAAGGGCAGCAATACCCTTGGTGGTCACAGTTTTCTTAGTTGGGCAGAGAATTACCCCCTTAGTAAGCCCTTGGTCAACCACAACCAAGAGAGAGTCCAACCCCGAGGAGGGGGGGAGATCTGTGATGAGATCACAAGAGATCTGTTGGAAGGGTGGAGAGCGGTGGATTTTATGGGGGTAAGGGGGGGAACAGTGGGGTGGGTGTTGGCCTTGTTCTGTTGGCATGTGGCACAACCTTCAATGTATCAGTGGACAAAGTGTGCAAGACCGGGCCACCAGTACTCAGCAGCGACAAGTTGGCAGGTTTTCAGGTAACCAGGATGGCTGGTGGTCTTGTGATCATGGTGGCATTGGACAAGAGAGCAGCAAAGGGAGTCATCAGCAGGGATGTAGATGCGGCCTTGGAAGGTGAGGATGCCTCTGTCATACTTCCAGTTGGAGAGGTGGGAGTGGAAGGCAGGAGGAATAGTGCCATCAAGGGACTGCAGGGTGGACAGGAGAACAGGGTCTAATTCCCAAGCCTTGGAGACTCGTCTGGTTAACAGGGCATCGACAAGGTTGATGAAGAGGGAGGCAGGGAGGAGGGTGGTCTGTTCGTTGTCTTGGTTGTTGGAGAGGCACAAGTCAGGGTGGCAAGACAGGGCATCAGGGCCAGAGAGGAGTTTTCCTGGGATGTGGACCATTTTCAGGTTGAAGTCTGCCAGATCAAGGAGCCAGCATGCTTGGTGATGATTGAGGTTCTGGGGTTGGTGGAAGTAAGTGAGGTTTTTGTGGTCAGTGAAGACCTGGACTGTTATGCTTACTGCGAGCACGTGCCCAGGCGGAATAAACGCTAGTCGAGGAGAGGTCGGATCAATAGTGAGCCAAAGGCAAACCTTGTGCACTGCGAGCTGGAGGCCCAGCAGAGTGCGCGTCCTGTACACAAAGTAAGGCCAACGACCAGCTAAGGTGTGACCTACGATGAGCTTGCTCTCAGGGATGAGCGAGGAGTGTGAAATGCAAGTGAGGTCAAGAGGGACGAGGTCTTGACGTCCGAGCACCAGTACACCAGTAACCGAGTAGTATTGCAGGGCCCACCTAAGGGCAGCGTGGAGATGCAGTACAAGTGGCGTAGAACTAGCTTAGAGTCCAACTAGCTAGTACTCTGGCGTCTATATCCATCCAGTATGGCGCACGGGCCATCTGGGCAAAGGGGGTCCTCCTAATGAGGAACAAAGGCCTTCCCACATCAGGAAGGGGGCGAAGGGCAATACCTGAATGGCAGGACGGCCATCAGGGCTAACAGGATCCTGCTGTCAGGAAGAGTGGAAGGTGGTCATGGAGACCAGCGGGATCAGAAGGGAAGGATAGGTGAAACGTGAACCTATCCTGACATAATGCCTCCGATGGGAATGCTCATCCATCGGGCATACACGGCTGGACGGAGGGTCAAGAATGGTGCTCCACAGCAAAGGGGAAAACTAGCTTGTATCAGATCCGCTGTCCGGGCATATGAGGATCAGCGAGCGTAGTGACAACGGATCAGAAGACGTATCATGGCCACGACGGGAACTCCCATCCGTCGGGCGATCTAGGGTTGCCTATAGCAACCACGAGTCATCATGAGTCATACCCCGATCTAGGCATCGGGGAAGGTCGTGTCGCGAGGAGCTAGGGTCCATGGTTACCCCTAGGGCTGAGGGTCGAAGGTTACCTCTCCAGGCATTCGCAAGTGTCAAGGGAACAGGGGTTACCCCTCGAGGATCACAGTTTAGCGTCATGGCAGATGTTGGTAGTTTTGCATCGTTCCAGACATATGGGGAATGATGAGGGAACATGGTTACCCCTCAGGGGCCATCAGAGGATGATGGTGGATCAGTGGTGTACTCCTAGCGATGAGTACTGCATGAGCGAGTATACGAGCTCCTCAGGGCAGAAGGTGTCTGCTAGGCCTTCAGGATAAGGGCATGTCCCGTCTGTCAAGGGTGAATGGTGAAGAACAAAGGAAAAATGAACGAGGGTCCGGCAGGTCCAGTCCGGCAACCAAGGAAAACCGTAACATGGACTGGGAAGGCAGAACCATGAAGGTAATGGCACCAGGCTTTCAGGGGGTTCATAACTGAAAGGAGTTTCTGATCATATACATCATAGTTTCATTCAGTGGGGGAGAACAAGTTGGAGAGGTATGAGCAGGGGTGCCAGTCACCATTGGAATCAGTTTGGAGGAGGATAGCGCCTGACGCCCATTTGGAGGCATCGGTGGCGATGGCAGAGCGTCTGGTGACATCAGGAAGGTGGAGGACTGGTTTTGAGAGGAAGAGTCATTTTAATGTTGCAAAAGCTTGTTTGCAGGAGGGGGACCAGTTCCATTGAAGGTCTTTCTTGGTAAGGTCAACGAGAGGGCGGGTGATGGTGGAGTAGTTGGGGATAAAATGACGATAGAAGTTGGTGAAGCCAAGGAAGGAACAGACATCCTTAACTTTGGCAGGAGTGGGCCAGGAGGTGATCCTGTCCAGCTTGACAGGGTCCATGGTGATTTGTCTGGGGCGGATGATCATTCTGAGGTATTCAACTTCCTGGGTGGCAAAAGTACATTTTTCAAGTTTTAGGTGGAGGTCAAGTTTGAGCATCCATTGGAGGACTTGTTTAGTTCATTCGGTGTGGGTGGCCTCGTCTGGGGAGAAGATGAGGAGGTTGTCCATGTAGATGGTGAGCCATCCTTCAGCGATCATGTCATGGAACAAATCATTCATGAATTGTTGGAAGGTGGCGGGGGAGTTACAAAGGCTGAAGAACATGATGGTGGGTTCAAAGAGTCCTCGATGGGTTACAAAGGCAGCTTTCCATTGGTGGCCATCTTTGATGTGGACATTGTTGTATCCCCACCTGACATCAAATTTGGTAAACCACTTAGATTTGTCGAAGCGATCCATGAGGTCAGAGATTAGAGGAAGGGGGTAGGCATCTCGAACAGTATGCTCGTTTAGGTAGCGGTAGTCTTGGCAGGGCCTAAGACTTTCATCCTTCTTTTTGACAAAGAAGAAGGGGGAGGCTTGTGGGAAGTTTGAAGGACAGATTTTCCCAGATCGGAGATTTCCCTTGATGAAATCATCAGTGGCTTTTCATTCATTGGTGGAGAGGGGGTAAATCTTCCCAATCTTTGGGGAGAAGGAGTCGTCAAGGTTTATTTCATGGTCATATGGTTGTGAGGGAGGAACATGGTCCATGGCTTCTTTACTAAATACTGATGCAAATTCTTGGTATTCAGGGGGTAGGACTGGCTTTGGCTTGGTTTTCTCTGCTGTGGCTGCAAGTTCTGTGGCTGTGGTTACTTTGGCTATGGTAGCGGCTGGGATGAACTGGGAACCACATTGGATGATTTGGCAGACAGAATGGTTGACCTTTGCTCAGGTGAGGAACTGTTTCTCCATTTCATGTCCAATGTGGGAGTAGAGTTTGTCATGTTCAGATTCAAAGGTGTTAATGTGTTGGACTAGGGGGAGGGAGTAGGTTGGTGGGTGGAAATGGGAGTCATGTTGCTTGGTGTTGGTGACATAGGCATGGTAGAGGTCTTTAGATTTATCTAGGGATTCAGAGAGGGACAATGTTTGGGCAAGCCAGTCAATGGTGGGGTTGGCTTTCTTTAGCCAAGGAATGCCGAGAATGGCATTTTCTCGGCCGCAGTGCATGACATGGAAGGTTGTTTTCATGGCTACTCCCTTGACGTTGAGGAAGAGTTTGGTGGAGTATTGGATGTCTCCTCCTTTGTTTGGGGAGTGGTTGACATTGTTTACGGGAATGGGGCAGGGGAGGTGGGTGAGGGGGAGTTTGTGTTTCCTGGCGAAATCCCAGTCAATGACATTGAGATCTGCTCCACTGTTGATCAAGGTGGAAGCATCAACGGTTTTCATAGTGTGTGAGGGAGAGATGAGTTGAATTGGGATATGAAGTACATGTTTAGAGATGGAGGTAGAGATATTTGCACACATAGCTACAGAGGGTCCTTGTGTCGACCAAGTCCTCTTTTTCAAAAATCCTGAGAGAATACTGCAGCGACGGTGGTGGGTTCCTCATCGTTGTCTTCAGTGGGGATGAGTTGGGGTAACTCTTCAACCCTTTTGATGGTGACAGGTTTGTTGGTGGAAAAGTGTGGGCATTTGGCCACCATGTGGCTGGGTTTTCTGCAGTGAAGCCAAAGTCCTTTTGCGAAGCAGACCTTTCGTTCTTCGGGGGTAAGTTTCTTTGGGGCGATGAAGAATTTGTTGACAACCATGGTGTTTGGATCAACAGGTCTAGGGGAGGGAGTGGGGGTGTGGTGGTAGATGTGGGGAGTTTTCCCCTTTCAGATCTTGGCGATGGTGTTCATGCAATCCATCTGGGTCTGGAAATACAAGGCCTTCTTGTACCATTCTTCGGCAGTGTCAGGGACTTTTTCCAGGGAGAGGATTTTTTCAATGATGGCAGAGGGGAGTCCTAGTTGGAGCCAGCTTACAAGGACTTTTTCTTCAGTCATGGTGGAGGTTTGGGTGTGGTTCTGGAAGTCAGCAATATAGGAGGTGAGGTTCTCCTTCTTGGTTTTGTGGTTGTTTTCTGCAGTTCGTTCAGTAGAGAGCCAGGAGATGGTGGTGGCAGCAGCGTCAGGAGTGTCAAACATAGTGGAGAATTGTTTGCAGAATTCATCCCAAGTTTTGGAGGTGATGGTTCCAGTTGCTTTGTTCCAGCAGGATTGCCAAAAGGTGTTTGTGTTACGGTTTTCCCTGGTTGCCGGACCGGACCCGCCGGACCCTCGTTCATTTTTCCTTAGTTCTTCACCATTCACCCTTGATGGACGGGACACGCCCTTATCCCGAAGGCCTAGCAGACGCCTTCCGCCCTGAGGAGCTCGTACACTCGCTCACGCAGTACTCATTGCCAGGAGTACACCACCGACCCACCATTGTCCTCTGATGGCCCCTGAGGGGTAACCACGTTCCCTCAGATCTACGACTTTCATCCGGAACGACGTTAAACTCCCAACGTCCGCCATGACGCTAAACTGTGATTCCCAAGGGGTAACCTTTGTTCCCTCGACACTAGCGACGCCCGGAGGGGCAACCTCAGACACCCTTGGCCCTAGGGGTAACCATGGACCCTAGCTCCTCGCTACACAACCTCCCCCGATGCCTAGACCGGGGTATGACTCATGATGACTCGTGGTTGCTATAGGCAACCCTAGATCGCCCGACGGATGAGAGTTCCCGTCGAGGCCATGATACAGTTCCCGATCCGTTGTCACTATGCTCGCTGACCCTCGTATACC
This sequence comes from Boletus tylopilopsis, assembly GCA_038093875.1. Lineage (NCBI taxonomy): Eukaryota > Fungi > Basidiomycota > Agaricomycetes > Boletales > Boletaceae > Boletus > Boletus tylopilopsis. The sequence continues at coordinate 13,750 of JBBPTB010000797.1, forward strand.
TGGACAGCGGATCCTGTACAAGCTAGTTTCCTTCCTGCTGCAGAGCACCACTCTTGACCCTCCATCCAGCCGTGTATGCCCGATGGATGAGTATTCCCATCATAGGCATTATGTCAGGCTAGGTTCACATTTCACCTAGCCTTCTTTCTGATCCTGCTGGT